>JANLBV010000065.1:0-77000 GCA_029849275.1 Papilio elwesi
GAGTTGTTGGTCGAGTAGTTGGTCGAGTAGTTGGTCAAATAGTTGGTCGAGTGATTGGTCGAGTAGTTGGTTGAGTAATTAGTCGAGTAGTTGGTCGAGTAGTTGGTCGAGTAGTTGGTCGAGTGATTGGTCGAGTGGTCAGTCGAGTGGTCGCTCGAGTAGTTGGTCGAGTAGTTGGTCGAGTAGTTGTTGGAGTTATTGGTCGAGTGATCGGTCGAGTGGTCGGTCGAGTCGTTGGTCGAGTAGTTGGTCGAGTAGTTGGTCGAGTAGTTGGTCGAGTGATTGCTCCAGTAGTTGGTCGAGTGATTGGTCGAGTGGTCAGTCGAGTGGTCGCTCGAGTAGTTGGTCGAGTAGTTGGTCGAGTAGTTGGTCGAGTAGTTGGTCGAGTGATTGCTCCAGTAGTTGGTCGAGTAGTTGGTCGAGTGATTGGTCGAGTAGTTGGTCGAGTAGTTGGTCGAGTGATTGGACGACTAGTAAGACGACTTGTTGGTCGACTGGTTGGTCGAGTGGTGGGTCGAGTAGTTGGTCGAGCGATTGGTCGAGTAGTTGGTCGAGTAGTTGGTCGAGTAGTTGGTCGAGTAGTTGGTTGAGTAGTTGGTCGAGTAGTTGGTCGAGTAGTTGGTCGAGTGATTGGTCGAGTAGTCGGTCGAGTGGTCGGTCGAGTAGTTGGTCGAGTAGTTGGTCGAGTAGTTGGTCGAGTAGTTGGTCGAGTGATTGGTCGAGTAGTTGGACGAGTAGTTGGTCGAGTTGTTGGTCGAGTAGTTGGTCGAATAGTTGGTCGAGTGATTGGTCGAGTAGTTGGTTGAGTAATTAGTCGAGTAGTTGGTCGAGTAGTTGGTCGAGTAGTTGGTCGAGTGATTGGTCGAGTGGTCAGTCCAGTGGTCGCTCGAGTAGTTGGTCGAGTAGTTGGTCGAGTAGTTGGTCGAGTAGTTGGTCGAGTAGTTGGTCGAGTAGTTGGTCGAGTGATTGGTCGAGTAGTTGGTCGAGTAGTTGGTCGAGTAGTTGGTCGAGTGATTGCTCCAGTAGTTGGTCGAGTAGTTGGTCGAGTGATTGGTCGAGTAGTTGGTCGAGTAGTTGGTCGAGTAGTTGGTCGAGTAGTTGGTTGAGTAGTTGGTCGAGTAGTTGGTCGAGTAGTTGGTCGAGTTATTGGTCGAGTAGTCGGTCGAGTGGTCGGTCGAGTAGTTGGTCGAGTAGTTGGTCGAGTAGATTTTCGAGTAGTTGGTTGAGTAGTTGGTCGAGTAGTTGGTCGAGTAGTTGGTCGAGTAGTTGGTCGAGTAGTTGGTCGAGTAGTTGGTTGAGTAGTTGGTCGAGTAGTTGGTCGAGTGATTGGTCGAGTAGTTGGTTGAGTAATTAGTCGAGTAGTTGGTCGAGTAGTTGGTCGAGTAGTTGGTCGAGTAGTTGGTCGAGTAGTTGGTCGAGTGATTGGTCGAGTAGTTGGTTGAGTAATTAGTCGAGTAGTTGGTCGAGTAGTTGGTCGAGTGATTGGTCGAGTAGTTGGTCGAGTAGTTGGTCGAGTAGTTGGTCGAGTAGTTGGTTGAGTAGTTGGTCGAGTAGTTGGTCGAGTAGTTGGTCGAGTTATTGGTCAAGTAGTCGGTCGAGTGGTCGGTCGAGTAGTTGGTCGAGTAGTTGGTCGAGTAGTTGGTCGAGTAGATTTTCGAGTAGTTGGTTGAGTAGTTGGTCGAGTAGTTGGTCGAGTAGTTGGTCGAGTAGTTGGTCGAGTAGTTGGTCGAGTAGTTGGTCGAGTAGTTGGTCAAGTAGTTGGTCTAGTGATTGGTCGAGTAGTTGGTTGAGTAATTAGTCGAGTAGTTGTTCGAGTAGTTGGTCGAGTGATTGGTCGAGTAGTTGGTCGAGTAGTGGGTCGAGTAGTTGGTCGAGTAGTTGGTCGAGTAGTTGGTCGAGTGATTGGACGACTAGTAAGACGACTTGTTGGTCGACTGGTTGGTCGAGTGGTGGGTCGAGTAGTTGGTCGAGTAGTTGGTCGAGTAGTTGGTCGAGTAGTTGGTCGAGTAGTTGGTCGAGCGATTGGTCGAGTAGTTGGTCGAGTAGTTGGTCGAGTAGTTGGACGAGTAGTTGGTCGAGTTGTTGGTCGAGTAGTTGGTCGAGTAGTTGGTCAAATAGTTGGTCGAGTGATTGGTCGAGTAGTTGGTTGAGTAATTAGTCGAGTAGTTGGTCGAGTAGTTGGTCGAGTAGTTGGTCGAGTGATTGGTCGAGTGGTCAGTCGAGTGGTCGCTCGAGTAGTTGGTTGAGTAGTTGGTCGAGTAGTTGGTCGAGTAGTTGGTCGAGTAGTTGGTCGAGTAGTTGGTCGAGTAGTTGTTGGAGTTATTGGTCGAGTGATCGGTCGAGTGGTCGGTCGAGTCGTTGGTCGAGTAATTGGTCGAGTAGCTGGTCGAGTAGTTGGTCGAGTGATTGCTCCAGTAGTTGGTCGAGTAGTTGGTCGAGTGATTGGTCGAGTAGTTGGTCGAGTAGTTGGTCGAGTAGTTGGTCGAGCGATTGGTCGAGTAGTTGGTCGAGTAGTTGGTCGAGTAGTTGGACGAGTAGTTGGTCGAGTTGTTGGTCGAGTAGTTGGTCGAGTAGTTGGTCGAATAGTTGGTCGAGTGATTGGTCGAGTAGTTGGTTGAGTAATTAGTCGAGTAGTTGGTCGAGTAGTTGGTCGAGTAGTTGGTCGAGTGATTGGTCGAGTGGTCAGTCGAGTGGTCGCTCGAGTAGTTGGTTGAGTAGTTGGTCGAGTAGTTGGTCGAGTAGTTGGTCGAGTAGTTGGTCGAGTAGTTGGTCGAGTAGTTGGTCGAGTAGTTGGTCGAGTGATTGCTCCAGTAGTTGGTCGAGTAGTTGGTCGAGTGATTGGTCGAGTGGTCAGTCGAGTGGTCGCTCGAGTAGTTGGTCGAGTAGTTGGTCGAGTAGTTGGTCGAGTAGTTGGTCGAGTAGTTGGTCGAGTGATTGCTCCAGTAGTTGGTCGAGTAGTTGGTCGAGTGATTGGTCGAGTAGTTGGTCGAGTAGTTGGTCGAGTAGTTGGTCGAGTAGTTGGTTGAGTAGTTGGTCGAGTAGTTGGTCGAGTAGTTGGTCGAATAGTTGGTCGAGTGATTGGTCGAGTAGTTGGTTGAGTAATTAGTCGAGTAGTTGGTCGAGTAGTTGGTCGAGTAGTTGGTCGAGTGATTGGTCGAGTGGTCAGTCGAGTGGTCGCTCGAGTAGTTGGTCGAGTAGTTGGTTGAGTAATTAGTCGAGTAGTTGGTCGAGTAGTTGGTCGAGTAGTTGGTCGAGTGATTGGTCGAGTGGTCAGTCGAGTGGTCGCTCGAGTAGTTGGTCGAGTAGTTGGTCGAGTAGTTGGTCGAGTAGTTGGTCGAGTAGTTGGTCGAGTAGTTGGTCGAGTGATTGGTCGAGTAGTTGGTCGAGTAGTTGGTCGAGTAGTTGGTCGAGTGATTGCTCCAGTAGTTGGTCGAGTAGTTGGTCGAGTGATTGGTCGAGTAGTTGGTCGAGTAGTTGGTCGAGTAGTTGGTCGAGTAGTTGGTTGAGTAGTTGGTCGAGTAGTTGGTCGAGTAGTTGGTCGAGTTATTGGTCGAGTAGTCGGTCGAGTGGTCGGTCGAGTAGTTGGTCGAGTAGTTGGTCGAGTAGATTTTCGAGTAGTTGGTTGAGTAGTTGGTCGAGTAGTTGGTCGAGTAGTTGGTCGAGTAGTTGGTCGAGTAGTTGGTCGAGTAGTTGGTCGAGTAGTTGGTCGAGTAGTTGGTCGAGTGATTGGTCGAGTAGTTGGTTGAGTAATTAGTCGAGTAGTTGGTCGAGTAGTTGGTCGAGTGATTGGTCGAGTAGTTGGTCGAGTAGTTGGTCGAGTAGTTGGTCGAGTAGTTGGTCGAGTAGTTGGTCGAGTGATTGGACGACTAGTAAGACGACTTGTTGGTCGACTGGTTGGTCGAGTGGTGGGTCGAGTAGTTGGTCGAGTAGTTGGTCGAGTAGATATTCGAGTAGTTGGTTGAGTAGTTGGTCGAGTAGTAGGTCGAGTAGTTGGTCGAGTAGTTGGTCGAGTAGTTGGTCGAGTAGTTGGTCGAGTGATTGGTCGAGTAGTTGGTTGAGTAATTAGTCGAGTAGTTGGTCGAGTAGTTGGTCGAGTGATTGGTCGAGTAGTTGGTCGAGTAGTTGGTCGAGTAGTTGGTCGAGTAGTTGGTTGAGTAGTTGGTCGAGTAGTTGGTCAAGTAGTTGGTCGAGTTATTGGTCAAGTAGTCGGTCGAGTGGTCGGTCGAGTAGTTGGTCGAGTAGTTGGTCGAGTAGTTGGTCGAGTAGATTTTCGAGTAGTTGGTTGAGTAGTTGGTCGAGTAGTTGGTCGAGTAGTTGGTCGAGTAGTTGGTCGAGTAGTTGGTCGAGTAGTTGGTCGAGTAGTTGGTCAAGTAGTTGGTCTAGTGATTGGTCGAGTAGTTGGTTGAGTAATTAGTCGAGTAGTTGGTCGAGTAGTTGGTCGAGTGATTGGTCGAGTAGTTGGTCGAGTAGTTGGTCGAGTAGTTGGTCGAGTAGTTGGTCGAGTAGTTGGTCGAGTGATTGGACGACTAGTAAGACGACTTGTTGGTCGACTGGTTGGTCGAGTGGTGGGTCGAGTAGTTGGTCGAGTAGTTGGTCGAGTAGTTGGTCGAGTAGTTGGTCGAGTAGTTGGTTGAGTAGTTGGTCGAGTAGTTGGTCGAGTAGTTGGTCGAGTGATTGGTCGAGTAGTCGTTCGAGTGGTCGGTCGAGTAGTTGGTCGAGTAGTTGGTCGAGTAGTTGGTCGAGTAGTTGGTCGAGTGATTGGTCGAGTGATTGGTCGAGTAGTTGGTCGAGTAGTTGGTCGAGTAGTTGGTCGAGTGATTGCTCCAGTAGTTGGTCGAGTAGTTGGTCGAGTGATTGGTCGAGTAGTTGGTCGAGTAGTTGGTCGAGTAGTTGGTCGAGTAGTTGGTTGAGTAGTTGGTCGAGTAGTTGGTCGAGTAGTTGGTCGAGTTATTGGTCGAGTAGTCGGTCGAGTGGTCGGTCGAGTAGTTGGTCGAGTAGTTGGTCGAGTAGTTGGTCGAGTAGATTTTCGAGTAGTTGGTTGAGTAGTTGGTCGAGTAGTTGGTCGAGTAGTTGGTCGGGTAGTTGGTCGAGTAGTTGGTCGAGTAGTTGGTCGAGTAGTTGGTCGAGTAGTTGGTCGAGTGATTGGTCGAGTAGTTGGTTAAGTAATTAGTCGAGTAGTTGGTCGAGTAGTTGGTCGAGTGATTGGTCGAGTAGTTGGTCGAGTAGTTGGTCGAGTAGTTGGTCGAGTAGTTGGTCGAGTAGTTGGTCGAGTGATTGGACGACTAGTAAGACGACTTGTTGGTCGACTGGTTGGTCGAGTGGTGGGTCGAGTAGTTGGTCGAGTAGTTGGTCGAGTAGATTTTCGAGTAGTTGGTTGAGTAGTTGGTCGAGTAGTTGGTCGAGTAGTTGGTCGAGTAGTTGGTCGAGTAGTTGGTCGAGTAGTTGGTCGAGTGATTGGTCGAGTAGTTGGTTGAGTAATTAGTCGAGTAGTTGGTCGAGTAGTTGGTCGAGTGATTGGTCGAGTAGTTGGTCGAGTAGTTGGTCGAGTAGTTGGTCGAGTAGTTGGTTGAGTAGTTGGTCGAGTAGTTGGTCGAGTAGTTGGTCGAGTTATTGGTCGAGTAGTCGGTCGAGTGGTCGGTCGAGTAGTTGGTCGAGTAGTTGGTCGAGTAGTTGGTCGAGTAGATTTTCGAGTAGTTGGTTGAGTAGTTGGTCGAGTAGTTGGTCGAGTAGTTGGTCGAGTAGTTGGTCGAGTAGTTGGTCGAGTAGTTGGTCGAGTAGTTGGTCGAGTGATTGGTCGAGTAGTTGGTTGAGTAATTAGTCAAGTAGTTGGTCGAGTAGTTGGTCGAGTGATTGGTCGAGTAGTTGGTCGAGTAGTTGGTCGAGTAGTTGGTCGAGTAGTTGGTCGAGTAGTTGGTCGAGTGATTGGACGACTAGTAAGACGACTTGTTGGTCGACTGGTTGGTCGAGTGGTGGGTCGAGTAGTTGTTCGAGTAGTTGGTCGAGTAGTTGGTCGAGTAGTTGGTCGAGTAGTTGGTTGAGTAGTTGGTCGAGTAGTTGGTCGAGTAGTTGGTCGAATAGTTGGTCGAGTGATTGGTCGAGTAGTTGGTTGAGTAATTAGTCGAGTAGTTGGTCGAGTAGTTGGTCGAGTAGTTGGTCGAGTGATTGGTCGAGTGGTCAGTCGAGTGGTCGCTCGAGTAGTTGGTTGAGTAGTTGGTCGAGTAGTTGGTCGAGTAGTTGGTCGAGTAGTTGGTCGAGTAGTTGGTCGAGTAGTTGGTCGAGTAGTTGGTCGAGTGATTGCTCCAGTAGTTGGTCGAGTAGTTGGTCGAGTGATTGGTCGAGTGGTCAGTCGAGTAGTCGCTCGAGTAGTTGGTCGAGTAGTTGGTCGAGTAGTTGGTCGAGTAGTTGGTCGAGTGATTGCTCCAGTAGTTGGTCGAGTAGTTGGTCGAGTGATTGGTCGAGTAGTTGGTCGAGTAGTTGGTCGAGTAGTTGGTCGAGTGATTGCTCCAGTAGTTGGTCGAGTAGTTGGTCGAGTAGTTGGTCGAGTGATTGCTCCAGTAGTTGGTCGAGTAGTTGGTCGAGTGATTGGTCGAGTAGTTGGTCGAGTAGTTGGTCGAGTAGTTGGTCGAGTGATTGCTCCAGTAGTTGGTCGAGTAGTTGGTCGAGTGATTGGTCGAGTAGTTGGTCGAGTAGTTGGTCGAGTAGTTGGTCGAGTAGTTGGTTGAGTAGTTGGTCGAGTAGTTGGTCGAGTAGTTGGTCGAGTAGTTGGTCGAGTAGTTGGTCGAGTAGATTTTCGAGTAGTTGGTCGAGTAGTTGGTCGAGTGATTGGTCGAGTAGTTGGTCGAGTAGTTGGTCGAGTAGTTGGTCGAGTAGTTGGTCGAGTAGTTGGTCGAGTAGTTGGTCGAGTAGTTGGTCAAGTAGTTGGTCTAGTGATTGGTCGAGTAGTTGGTTGAGTAATTAGTCGAGTAGTTGTTCGAGTAGTTGGTCGAGTGATTGGTCGAGTAGTTGGTCGAGTAGTTGGTCGAGTAGTTGGTCGAGTAGTTGGTCGAGTAGTTGGTCGAGTGATTGGACGACTAGTAAGACGACTTGTTGGTCGACTGGTTGGTCGAGTGGTGGGTCGAGTAGTTGGTCGAGTAGTTGGTCGAGTAGTTGGTCGAGTAGTTGGTCGAGTAGTTGGTCGAGTAGTTGGTCGAGTAGTTGGTCGAGTGATTGCTCCAGTAGTTGGTCGAGTAGTTGGTCGAGTGATTGGTCGAGTGGTCAGTCGAGTGGTCGCTCGAGTAGTTGGTCGAGTAGTTGGTCGAGTAGTTGGTCGAGTAGTTGGTCGAGTGATTGCTCCAGTAGTTGGTCGAGTAGTTGGTCGAGTGATTGGTCGAGTAGTTGGTCGAGTAGTTGGTCGAGTAGTTGGTCGAGTGATTGCTCCAGTAGTTGGTCGAGTAGTTGGTCGAGTAGTTGGTCGAGTGATTGCTCCAGTAGTTGGTCGAGTAGTTGGTCGAGTGATTGCTCCAGTAGTTGGTCGAGTAGTTGGTCGAGTGATTGGTCGAGTAGTTGGTCGAGTAGTTGGTCGAGTAGTTGGTCGAGTAGTTGGTTGAGTAGTTGGTCGAGTAGTTGGTCGAGTAGTTGGTCGAGTAGTTGGTCGAGTAGTTGGTCGAGTAGATTTTCGAGTAGTTGGTTGAGTAGTTGGTCGAGTAGTTGGTCGAGTAGTTGGTCGAGTAGTTGGTCGAGTAGTTGGTCGAGTAGTTGGTCGAGTAGTTGGTCGAGTGATTGGTCGAGTAGTTGGTTGAGTAATTAGTCGAGTAGTTGGTCGAGTAGTTGGTCGAGTAGTTGGTCGAGTAGTTGGTCGAGTAGTTGGTCGAGTAGATTTTCGAGTAGTTGGTCGAGTAGTTGGTTGAGTAGTTGGTCGAGTAGTTGGTCGAGTAGTTGGTCGAGTAGTTGGTTGAGTAGTTGGTCGAGTAGTTGGTCGAGTAGTTGGTCGAGTAGTTGGTCGAGTAGTTGGTCGAGTAGTTGGTCGAGTAGTTGGTCGAGTAGTTGGTCGAGTAGTTGGTCGAGTGATTGCTCCAGTAGTTGGTCGAGTAGTTGGTCGAGTGATTGGTCGAGTGGTCAGTCGAGTGGTCGCTCGAGTAGTTGGTCGAGTAGTTGGTCGAGTAGTTGGTCGAGTAGTTGGTCGAGTGATTGCTCCAGTAGTTGGTCGAGTAGTTGGTCGAGTGATTGGTCGAGTAGTTGGTCGAGTAGTTGGTCGAGTAGTTGGTCGAGTGATTGCTCCAGTAGTTGGTCGAGTAGTTGGTCGAGTAGTTGGTCGAGTGATTGCTCCAGTAGTTGGTCGAGTAGTTGGTCGAGTGATTGCTCCAGTAGTTGGTCGAGTAGTTGGTCGAGTGATTGGTCGAGTAGTTGGTCGAGTAGTTGGTCGAGTAGTTGGTCGAGTAGTTGGTTGAGTAGTTGGTCGAGTAGTTGGTCGAGTAGTTGGTCGAGTAGTTGGTCGAGTAGTTGGTCGAGTAGATTTTCGAGTAGTTGGTTGAGTAGTTGGTCGAGTAGTTGGTCGAGTAGTTGGTCGAGTAGTTGGTCGAGTAGTTGGTCGAGTAGTTGGTCGAGTAGTTGGTCGAGTGATTGGTCGAGTAGTTGGTTGAGTAATTAGTCGAGTAGTTGGTCGAGTAGTTGGTCGAGTAGTTGGTCGAGTAGTTGGTCGAGTAGTTGGTCGAGTAGATTTTCGAGTAGTTGGTCGAGTAGTTGGTTGAGTAGTTGGTCGAGTAGTTGGTCGAGTAGTTGGTCGAGTAGTTGGTTGAGTAGTTGGTCGAGTAGTTGGTCGAGTAGTTGGTCGAGTTATTGGTCGAGTAGTCGGTCGAGTGGTCGGTCGAGTAGTTGGTCGAGTAGTTGGTCGAGTAGTTGGTCGAGTAGATTTTCGAGTAGTTGGTTGAGTAGTTGGTCGAGTAGTTGGTCGAGTAGTTGGTCGAGTAGTTGGTCGAGTAGTTGGTCGAGTAGTTGGTCGAGTAGTTGGTCGAGTAGTTGGTCGAGTGATTGGTCGAGTAGTTGGTTGATTAATTAGTCGAGTAGTTGGTCGAGTAGTTGGTCGAGTGATTGGTCGAGTAGTTGGTCGAGTAGTTGGTCGAGTAGTTGGTCGAGTAGTTGGTCGAGTAGTTGGTCGAGTAGTTGGTCGAGTGATTGGACGACTAGTAAGACGACTTGTTGGTCGACTGGTTGGTCGAGTGGTGGGTCGAGTAGTTGGTCGAGCGATTGGTCGAGTAGTTGGTCGAGTAGTTGGTCGAGTAGTTGGTCGAGTAGTTGGTTGAGTAGTTGGTCGAGTAGTTGGTCGAGTAGTTGGTCGAGTGATTGGTCGAGTAGTCGGTCGAGTGGTCGGTCGAGTAGTTGGTCGAGTAGTTGGTCGAGTAGTTGGTCGAGTAGTTGGTCGAGTGATTGGTCGAGTAGTTGGACGAGTAGTTGGTCGAGTTGTTGGTCGAGTAGTTGGTCGAGTAGTTGGTCGAATAGTTGGTCGAGTGATTGGTCGAGTAGTTGGTTGAGTAATTAGTCGAGTAGTTGGTCGAGTAGTTGGTCGAGTAGTTGGTCGAGTGATTGGTCGAGTGGTCAGTCGAGTGGTCGCTCGAGTAGTTGGTCGAGTAGTTGGTCGAGTAGTTGGTCGAGTAGTTGGTCGAGTAGTTGGTCGAGTAGTTGGTCGAGTGATTGCTCCAGTAGTTGGTCGAGTAGTTGGTCGAGTGATTGGTCGAGTAGTTGGTCGAGTAGTTGGTCGAGTAGTTGGTCGAGTAGTTGGTTGAGTAGTTGGTCCAGTAGTTGGTCGAGTAGTTGGTCGAGTTATTGGTCGAGTAGTCGGTCGAGTGGTCGGTCGAGTAGTTGGTCGAGTAGTTGGTCGAGTAGATTTTCGAGTAGTTGGTTGAGTAGTTGGTCGAGTAGTTGGTCGAGTAGTTGGTCGAGTAGTTGGTCGAGTAGTTGGTCGAGTAGTTGGTCGAGTAGTTGGTCAAGTAGTTGGTCGAGTGATTGGTCGAGTAGTTGGTTGAGTAATTAGTCGAGTAGTTGGTCGAGTAGTTGGTCGAGTGATTGGTCGAGTAGTTGGTCGAGTAGTTGGTCGAGTAGTTGGTCGAGTAGTTGGTCGAGTAGTTGGTCGAGTGATTGGACGACTAGTAAGACGACTTGTTGGTCGACTGGTTGGTCGAGTGGTGGGTCGAGTAGTTGGTCGAGTAGTTGGTCGAGTAGATATTCGAGTAGTTGGTTGAGTAGTTGGTCGAGTAGTAGGTCGAGTAGTTGGTCGAGTAGTTGGTCGAGTAGTTGGTCGAGTAGTTGGTCGAGTGATTGGTCGAGTAGTTGGTTGAGTAATTAGTCGAGTAGTTGGTCGAGTAGTTGGTCGAGTGATTGGTCGAGTAGTTGGTCGAGTAGTTGGTCGAGTAGTTGGTCGAGTAGTTGGTTGAGTAGTTGGTCGAGTAGTTGGTCGAGTAGTTGGTCGAGTTATTGGTCAAGTAGTCGGTCGAGTGGTCGGTCGAGTAGTTGGTCGAGTAGTTGGTCGAGTAGTTGGTCGAGTAGATTTTCGAGTAGTTGGTTGAGTAGTTGGTCGAGTAGTTGGTCGAGTAGTTGGTCGAGTAGTTGGTCGAGTAGTTGGTCGAGTAGTTGGTCGAGTAGTTGGTCAAGTAGTTGGTCTAGTGATTGGTCGAGTAGTTGGTTGAGTAATTAGTCGAGTAGTTGGTCGAGTAGTTGGTCGAGTGATTGGTCGAGTAGTTGGTCGAGTAGTTGGTCGAGTAGTTGGTCGAGTAGTTGGTCGAGTAGTTGGTCGAGTGATTGGACGACTAGTAAGACGACTTGTTGGTCGACTGGTTGGTCGAGTGGTGGGTCGAGTAGTTGGTCGAGTAGTTGGTCGAGTAGTTGGTCGAGTAGTTGGTCGAGTAGTTGGTTGAGTAGTTGGTCGAGTAGTTGGTCGAGTAGTTGGTCGAGTGATTGGTCGAGTAGTCGTTCGAGTGGTCGGTCGAGTAGTTGGTCGAGTAGTTGGTCGAGTAGTTGGTCGAGTAGTTGGTCGAGTGATTGGTCGAGTGATTGGTCGAGTAGTTGGTCGAGTAGTTGGTCGAGTAGTTGGTCGAGTGATTGCTCCAGTAGTTGGTCGAGTAGTTGGTCGAGTGATTGGTCGAGTAGTTGGTCGAGTAGTTGGTCGAGTAGTTGGTCGAGTAGTTGGTTGAGTAGTTGGTCGAGTAGTTGGTCGAGTAGTTGGTCGAGTTATTGGTCGAGTAGTCGGTCGAGTGGTCGGTCGAGTAGTTGGTCGAGTAGTTGGTCGAGTAGTTGGTCGAGTAGATTTTCGAGTAGTTGGTTGAGTAGTTGGTCGAGTAGTTGGTCGAGTAGTTGGTCGGGTAGTTGGTCGAGTAGTTGGTCGAGTAGTTGGTCGAGTAGTTGGTCGAGTAGTTGGTCGAGTGATTGGTCGAGTAGTTGGTTAAGTAATTAGTCGAGTAGTTGGTCGAGTAGTTGGTCGAGTGATTGGTCGAGTAGTTGGTCGAGTAGTTGGTCGAGTAGTTGGTCGAGTAGTTGGTCGAGTAGTTGGTCGAGTGATTGGACGACTAGTAAGACGACTTGTTGGTCGACTGGTTGGTCGAGTGGTGGGTCGAGTAGTTGGTCGAGTAGTTGGTCGAGTAGATTTTCGAGTAGTTGGTTGAGTAGTTGGTCGAGTAGTTGGTCGAGTAGTTGGTCGAGTAGTTGGTCGAGTAGTTGGTCGAGTAGTTGGTTGAGTGATTGGTCGAGTAGTTGGTTGAGTAATTAGTCGAGTAGTTGGTCGAGTAGTTGGTCGAGTGATTGGTCGAGTAGTTGGTCGAGTAGTTGGTCGAGTAGTTGGTCGAGTAGTTGGTTGAGTAGTTGGTCGAGTAGTTGGTCGAGTAGTTGGTCGAGTTATTGGTCGAGTAGTCGGTCGAGTGGTCGGTCGAGTAGTTGGTCGAGTAGTTGGTCGAGTAGTTGGTCGAGTAGATTTTCGAGTAGTTGGTTGAGTAGTTGGTCGAGTAGTTGGTCGAGTAGTTGGTCGAGTAGTTGGTCGAGTAGTTGGTCGAGTAGTTGGTCGAGTAGTTGGTCGAGTGATTGGTCGAGTAGTTGGTTGAGTAATTAGTCAAGTAGTTGGTCGAGTAGTTGGTCGAGTGATTGGTCGAGTAGTTGGTCGAGTAGTTGGTCGAGTAGTTGGTCGAGTAGTTGGTCGAGTAGTTGGTCGAGTGATTGGACGACTAGTAAGACGACTTGTTGGTCGACTGGTTGGTCGAGTGGTGGGTCGAGTAGTTGTTCGAGTAGTTGGTCGAGTAGTTGGTCGAGTAGTTGGTCGAGTAGTTGGTTGAGTAGTTGGTCGAGTAGTTGGTCGAGTAGTTGGTCGAATAGTTGGTCGAGTGATTGGTCGAGTAGTTGGTTGAGTAATTAGTCGAGTAGTTGGTCGAGTAGTTGGTCGAGTAGTTGGTCGAGTGATTGGTCGAGTGGTCAGTCGAGTGGTCGCTCGAGTAGTTGGTTGAGTAGTTGGTCGAGTAGTTGGTCGAGTAGTTGGTCGAGCAGTTGGTCGAGTAGTTGGTCGAGTAGTTGGTCGAGTAGTTGGTCGAGTGATTGCTCCAGTAGTTGGTCGAGTAGTTGGTCGAGTGATTGGTCGAGTGGTCAGTCGAGTAGTCGCTCGAGTAGTTGGTCGAGTAGTTGGTCGAGTAGTTGGTCGAGTAGTTGGTCGAGTGATTGCTCCAGTAGTTGGTCGAGTAGTTGGTCGAGTGATTGGTCGAGTAGTTGGTCGAGTAGTTGGTCGAGTAGTTGGTCGAGTGATTGCTCCAGTAGTTGGTCGAGTAGTTGGTCGAGTAGTTGGTCGAGTGATTGCTCCAGTAGTTGGTCGAGTAGTTGGTCGAGTGATTGGTCGAGTAGTTGGTCGAGTAGTTGGTCGAGTAGTTGGTCGAGTGATTGCTCCAGTAGTTGGTCGAGTAGTTGGTCGAGTGATTGGTCGAGTAGTTGGTCGAGTAGTTGGTCGAGTAGTTGGTCGAGTAGTTGGTTGAGTAGTTGGTCGAGTAGTTGG
The DNA here is from genome assembly GCA_029849275.1 of Papilio elwesi. Taxonomy (NCBI): domain Eukaryota; kingdom Metazoa; phylum Arthropoda; class Insecta; order Lepidoptera; family Papilionidae; genus Papilio; species Papilio elwesi. Next base: position 12,995 of record JANLBV010000065.1, read on the forward strand.
TCGAGTAGTTGGTCGAGTAGTTGGTCGAGTAGTTGGTCGAGTAGATTTTCGAGTAGTTGGTTGAGTAGTTGGTCGAGTAGTTGGTCGAGTAGTTGGTCGAGTAGTTGGTCGAGTAGTTGGTCGAGTAGTTGGTCGAGTAGTTGGTCGAGTGATTGGTCGAGTAGTTGGTTGAGTAATTAGTCGAGTAGTTGGTCGAGTAGTTGGTCGAGTAGTTGGTCGAGTAGTTGGTCGAGTAGTTGGTCGAGTAGATTTTCGAGTAGTTGGTTGAGTAGTTGGTCGAGTAGTTGGTCGAGTAGTTGGTTGAGTAGTTGGTCGAGTAGTTGGTCGAGTAGTTGGTCGAGTAGTTGGTTGAGTAGTTGGTCGAGTAGTTGGTCGAGTAGTTGGTCGAGTTATTGGTCGAGTAGTCGGTCGAGTGGTCGGTCGAGTAGTTGGTCGAGTAGTTGGTCGAGTAGTTGGTCGAGTAGATTTTCGAGTAGTTGGTTGAGTAGTTGGTCGAGTAGTTGGTCGAGTAGTTGGTCGAGTAGTTGGTCGAGTAGTTGGTCGAGTAGTTGGTCGAGTAGTTGGTCGAGTAGTTGGTCGAGTGATTGGTCGAGTAGTTGGTTGAGTAATTAGTCGAGTAGTTGGTCGAGTAGTTGGTCGAGTGATTGGTCGAGTAGTTGGTCGAGTAGTTGGTCGAGTAGTTGGTCGAGTAGTTGGTCGAGTAGTTGGTCGAGTGATTGGACGACTAGTAAGACGACTTGTTGGTCGACTGGTTGGTCGAGTGGTGGGTCGAGTAGTTGGTCGAGCGATTGGTCGAGTAGTTGGTCGAGTAGTTGGTCGAGTAGTTGGTCGAGTAGTTGGTTGAGTAGTTGGTCGAGTAGTTGGTCGAGTAGTTGGTCGAGTGATTGGTCGAGTAGTCGGTCGAGTGGTCGGTCGAGTAGTTGGTCGAGTAGTTGGTCGAGTAGTTGGTCGAGTAGTTGGTCGAGTGATTGGTCGAGTAGTTGGACGAGTAGTTGGTCGAGTTGTTGGTCGAGTAGTTGGTCGAGTAGTTGGTCGAATAGTTGGTCGAGTGATTGGTCGAGTAGTTGGTTGAGTAATTAGTCGAGTAGTTGGTCGAGTAGTTGGTCGAGTAGTTGGTCGAGTGATTGGTCGAGTGGTCAGTCGAGTGGTCGCTCGAGTAGTTGGTCGAGTAGTTGGTCGAGTAGTTGGTCGAGTAGTTGGTCGAGTAGTTGGTCGAGTAGTTGGTCGAGTGATTGGTCGAGTAGTTGGTCGAGTAGTATGTCGAGTAGTTGGTCGAGTGATTGCTCCAGTAGTTGGTCGAGTAGTTGGTCGAGTGATTGGTCGAGTAGTTGGTCGAGTAGTTGGTCGAGTAGTTGGTCGAGTAGTTGGTTGAGTAGTTGGTCGAGTAGTTGGTCGAGTAGTTGGTCGAGTTATTGGTCGAGTAGTCGGTCGAGTGGTCGGTCGAGTAGTTGGTCGAGTAGTTGGTCGAGTAGATTTTCGAGTAGTTGGTTGAGTAGTTGGTCGAGTAGTTTGTCGAGTAGTTGGTCGAGTAGTTGGTCGAGTAGTTGGTCGAGTAGTTGGTCGAGTAGTTGGTCGAGTAGTTGGTCGAGTGATTGGTCGAGTAGTTGGTTGAGTAATTAGTCGAGTAGTTGGTCGAGTAGTTGGTCGAGTGATTGGTCGAGTAGTTGGTCGAGTAGTTGGTCGAGTAGTTGGTCGAGTAGTTGGTCGAGTGATTGGACGACTAGTAAGACGACTTGTTGGTCGACTGGTTGGTCGAGTGGTGGGTCGAGTAGTTGGTCGAGTAGTTGGTCGAGTAGATATTCGAGTAGTTGGTTGAGTAGTTGGTCGAGTAGTTGGTCGAGTAGTTGGTCGAGTAGTTGGTCGAGTAGTTGGTCGAGTAGTTGGTCGAGTGATTGGTCGAGTAGTTGGTTGAGTAATTAGTCGAGTAGTTGGTCGAGTAGTTGGTCGAGTGATTGGTCGAGTAGTTGGTCGAGTAGTTGGTCGAGTAGTTGGTCGAGTAGTTGGTTGAGTAGTTGGTCGAGTAGTTGGTCGAGTAGTTGGTCAAGTAGTTGGTCGAGTAGTTGGTCAAGTAGTTGGTCGAGTAGTTGGTCGAGTAGTTGGTCGAGTAGTTGGTCGAGTAGTTGGTCGAGTAGTTGGTATAGTATTCTGTCGAGTGATTGGTCGAGTAGTTGGTCGAGTAGTTGGTCGAGTAGTTGGTCGAGTAGTTGGTCGAGTAGTTGGTCGAGTAGTTGGTCGAGTAGTTGGTCAAGTAGTTGGTCGAGTAGTTGGTCAAGTAGTTGGTCGAGTAGTTGGTCGAGTAGTTGGTCGAGTAGTTGGTCGAGTAGTTGGTCGAGTAGTTGGTATAGTATTCTGTCGAGTGATTGGTCGAGTAGTTGGTCGAGTAGTTGGCCGAGCGATTGGTCGAGTAGTTGGTCGAGCGATTGGTCGAGTAGTTGGTCGAGTAGTTGGTCGAGTAGTTGGTCGAGTAGTTGGTCGAGTAGTTGGTAAAGTAGTTGGTCGAGTAGTTGGTCAAGTAGTTGGTCGAGTAGTTGGTCGAGTAGTTGGTCGAGTAGTTGGTCGAGTAGTTGGTCGAGTAGTTGGTATAGTATTCTGTCGAGTGATTGGTCGAGTAGTTGGTCGAGTAGTTGGTCGAGCGATTGGTCGAGTAGTTGGTCGAGCGATTGGTCGAGTAGTTGGTCGAGTAGTTGGTCGAGTAGTTTGTTGAGTACTTGGTCGAGTGGTAGGTCAAGAAGGTGGTCGAGTAGTTGGTCGAAGGATTGCCCGAGTGGTAGGTCGAGTGATCGGTCGAGTAGTTGGTCGAGTAGTTGGTCGAGCAATTGGTCGAGTAGTTGGTCGAGTGATTGGTCGATTTGCTGGTCGAGTAGTTGTTCGAGTTATTGGTTGAGTGGTCGGTCGAGTGGTCGGTCGAGTAGTTGGTCGAGTAGTTGGTCGAGTGGCTGGTCGAGTAGTTGGTCGAGTGATTGCTCCAGTAGTTGGTCGAGTAGTTGGTCGAGTGATTGGTCGAGTAGTTGGTCGAGTAGTTGGTCGAGTAGTTGGTCGAGCGATTGGTCTAGTACTTGGTCGAGTAGTTGGTCGAGTAGTTGGACGAGTAGTTGGTCGAGTAGTTGGTCGAGTAGTTGGTCGAGTAGTTGGTCGAGTAGTTGGTCGAGTGATTGGTCGAGTGGTCAGTCGAGTGGTCGGTCGAGTAGTTGGTCGAGTAGTTGGTCGAGTGATTGCTCCAGTAGTTGGTCGAGTAGTTGGTCGAGTGATTGGTCGAGTAGTTGGTCGAGTAGTTGGTCAAGTAGTTGGTCGAGTAGCTGGTCGAGTAGTTGGGCGAGTAGTTGGACGAGTAGTTGGTCGATTAGTTGGTCGAGAAGTTGGTCGAGTAGTTGGTCGAGTGATTGTTCGAGTAGTTGGTCGAGTAGTTGGTCAAGTAGTTGGTCGAGTTGTTGGTCGAGTAGTTGGTCAAGTAGTTGGTCGAGTAGTTGGTCGAGTAGTTGGTTGAGTAGTTGGTCGAGTGATTGGTCGAGTAGTTGGTCGAGTAGTTGGTCGAGTAGTTCGTCGAGTAGATGGTCGAGTAGTTGGTCGAGTAGTTGGTCGAGTAGTTGGTCGAGTGATTGGTCGAGTAGTTGGTCGAGTAGTTGTTCAAGTTTTTGGTCGAGTGGTCGGTCGAGTGGTCGGTCGAGTAGTTAGTCTAGTAGGTAGTCGAGTAGTTAATCGACTGGTTGGACGACTAGTAAGACGACTTGTTGGTCGAGTGGTCGGTCGAGTGGTTGGTCGAGTGGTCGGTCGAGTGGTTGGTCGAGTAGTTGGTCGAGTAGTTGGTCGAGTGATTGGTCGACTAGTTGGTCGAGTAGTTGGTCGAGTAGTTGGTCGAGTAGTTGGTCGAGTAGTTGGTCGAGTGATTGGTCGAGTAGTTGGTTGAGTAATTAGTCGAGTATTTGGTCGAGTAGTTGGTCGAGTGATTGGTCGAGTAGTTGGTCGAGTAGTTGGTCGAGTAGTTGGTCGAGTAGTTGGTTGAGTAGTTGGTCGAGTAGTTGGTCGAGTAGTTGGTCGAGTTATTGGTCGAGTAGTCGGTCGAGTGGTCGGTCGAGTAGTTGGTCGAGTAGTTGGTCGAGTAGTTGGTCGAGTAGATTTTCGAGTAGTTGGTTGAGTAGTTGGTCGAGTAGTTGGTCGAGTAGTTGGTCGAGTAGTTGGTCGAGTAGTTGGTCGAGTAGTTGGTCGAGTAGTTGGTCGAGTGATTGGTCGAGTAGTTGGTTGAGTAATTAGTCAAGTAGTTGGTCGAGTAGTTGGTCGAGTGATTGGTCGAGTAGTTGGTCGAGTAGTTGGTCGAGTAGTTGGTCGAGTAGTTGGTCGAGTAGTTGGTCGAGTGATTGGACGACTAGTAAGACGACTTGTTGGTCGACTGGTTGGTCGAGTGGTGGGTCGAGTAGTTGTTCGAGTAGTTGGTCGAGTAGTTGGTCGAGTAGTTGGCCGAGTAGTTGGTTGAGTAGTTGGTCGAGTAGTTGGTCGAGTAGTTGGTCGAGTGATTGGTCGAGTAGTCGGTCGAGTGGTCGGTCGAGTAGTTGGTCGAGTAGTTGGTCGAGTAGTTGGTCGAGTAGTTGGTCGAGTGATTGGTCGAGTAGTCGGTCGAGTAGTTGGTCGAGTGATTGGTCGAGTAGTTGGTCGAGTAGTTGGTCGAGTAGTTGGTCGAGTAGTTGGTCGAGTAGTTGGTCGAGTAGTTGGTCGAGTAGTTGGTCGAGTAGTTGGTCAAGTAGTTGGTCGAGTAGATGGTCGAGTAGTTGGTCGAGAAGTTGTTCGAGTGATTGGTCGAGTGATTGGTCTAGTAGTCGGTCGAGTGGTCGGTCGAGTAGTTGGTCGAATAGGTGGTCGAGTAGTTGGTCGAGTAGTTGGTCGAGTAGTTGGTCGAGTGATTGGTCGAGTAGTTGGTCGAGTAGTTGGTTGAGTAGTTGGTCGAGAAGTTGGTCGAGTAGCTGGTCGAGTGATTGGTCGAGTAGTCGGTCGAGTGGTCAGTCGAGTAGTTGGTCGAGTAGTTGGTCGAGTAGTTGGTCGAGTAGTTGGTCGAGTAGTTGGTCGAGTAGTTGGTCGAGTAGTTGGTCGAGTAGTTGGTCGAGCGAATGGTCGAGTGATTGGTCGAGTAGTTGGTCAAGTAGTTGGTCGAGTAGTTGGTCGAGTAGTTGGTCGGGTAGTTGGTCGAGTAGTTGGTCGAGTAGTTGGTCGAGTAGTTGGTCGAGTAGTTGGTCGAGTGATTGGTCGAGTAGTTGGTTAAGTAATTAGTCGAGTAGTTGGTCGAGTAGTTGGTCGAGTAGTTGGTCGAGTGATTGGTCGAGTAGTTGGTCGAGTAGTTGGTCGAGTAGTTGGTCGAGTAGTTGGTCGAGTAGTTGGTCGAGTGATTGGACGACTAGTAAGACGACTTGTTGGTCGACTGGTTGGTCGAGTGGTGGGTCGAGTAGTTGGTCGAGTAGTTGGTCGAGTAGATTTTCGAGTAGTTGGTTGAGTAGTTGGTCGAGTAGTTGGTCGAGTACTTGGTCGAGTAGTTGGTCGAGTAGTTGGTCGAGTAGTTGGTCGAGTAGTTGGTCGAGTGATTGGTCGAGTAGTTGGTTGAGTAATTAGTCGAGTAGTTGGTCGAGTAGTTGGTCGAGTGATTGGTCGAGTAGTTGGTCGAGTAGTTGGTCGAGTAGTTGGACGAGTAGTTGGTTGAGTAGTTGGTCGAGTAGTTGGTCGAGTAGTTGGTCGAGTTATTGGTCGAGTAGTCGGTCGAGTGGTCGGTCGAGTAGTTGGTCGAGTAGTTGGTCGAGTAGTTGGTCGAGTAGATTTTCGAGTAGTTGGTTGAGTAGTTGGTCGAGTAGTTGGTCGAGTAGTTGGTCGAGTAGTTGGTCGAGTAGTTGGTCGAGTAGTTGGTCGAGTAGTTGGTCGAGTAGTTGGTCGAGTGATTGGTCGAGTAGTTGGTTGAGTAATTAGTCAAGTAGTTGGTCGAGTAGTTGGTCGAGTGATTGGTCGAGTAGTTGGTCGAGTAGTTGGTCGAGTAGTTGGTCGAGTAGTTGGTCGAGTAGTTGGTCGAGTGATTGGACGACTAGTAAGACGACTTGTTGGTCGACTGGTTGGTCGAGTGGTGGGTCGAGTAGTTGTTCGAGTAGTTGGTCGAGTAGTTGGTCGAGTAGTTGGTCGAGTAGTTGGTTGAGTAGTTGGTCGAGTAGTTGGTCGAGTAGTTGGTCGAGTGATTGGTCGAGTAGTCGGTCGAGTGGTCGGTCGAGTAGTTGGTCGAGTAGTTGGTCGAGTAGTTGGTCGAGTAGTTGGTCGAGTGATTGGTCGAGTAGTCGGTCGAGTAGTTGGTCGAGTGATTGGTCGAGTAGTTGGTCGAGTAGTTGGTCGAGTAGTTGGTCGAGTAGTTGGTCGAGTAGTTGGTCGAGTAGTTGGTCGAGTAGTTGGTCGAGTAGTTGGTCAAGTAGTTGGTCGAGTAGATGGTCGAGTAGTTGGTCGAGAAGTTGTTCGAGTGATTGGTCGAGTGATTGGTCTAGTAGTCGGTCGAGTGGTCGGTCGAGTAGTTGGTCGAATAGGTGGTCGAGTATTTGGTCGAGTAGTTGGTCGAGTAGTTGGTCGAGTGATTGGTCGAGTAGTTGGTCGAGTAGTTGGTTGAGTAGTTGGTCGAGAAGTTGGTCGAGTAGCTGGTCGAGTGATTGGTCGAGTAGTCGGTCGAGTGGTCAGTCGAGTAGTTGGTCGAGTAGTTGGTCGAGTAGTTGGTCGAGTAGTTGGTCGAGTAGTTGGTCGAGTAGTTGGTCGAGTAGTTGGTCGAGTAGTTGGTCGAGTGATTGGTCTAGTAGTTGGTCGAGTAGTTGTTCGAGTGATTGGTCGAGTGGTCGGTCGAGTAGTTGGTCGAGTAGTTGGTCGAGTAGTTTGTCGAGTAGTTGGTCGAGTAGTTGGTTCAGTAGTTGGTCGAGTAGTTGGTTTAGTGATTGGTCGAGTAGTTGGTCGAGTAATTGGTTGAGTAGTTGGTCGAGTAGTTGGTCGAGTAGTTGGTCGAGTGATTGGTCGAGTAGACGGTCGAGTGGTCGGTCGAGTAGTTGGTCGAGTAGTTGGTCGAGTAGTTGGTCGAGTAGATGGTCGAGTAGTTGGTCTAGTAGTTGGTCGAGTAGTTGGTCGAGTGATTGATTGGTCGAGTAGTTGGTCGAGTAGATGGTCGAGTAGTTGTTGGAGTTATTGGTCGAGTGATCGGTCGAGTGGTCGGTCGAGTCGTTGGTCGAGTAATTGGTCGAGTAGCTGGTCGAGTAGTTGGTCGAGTGATTGCTCCAGTAGTTGGTCAAGTAGTTGGTCGAGTGATTGGTCGAGTAGTTGGTCGAGTAGTTGGTCGAGTAGTTGGTCGAGCGATTGGTCGAGTAGTTGGTCGAGTAGTTGGTCGAGTAGTTGGACGAGTAGTTGGTCGAGTTGTTGGTCGAGTAGTTGGTCGAGTAGTTGGTCGAATAGTTGGTCGAGTGATTGGTCGAGTAGTTGGTTGAGTAATTAGTCGAGTAGTTGGTCGAGTAGTTGGTCGAGTAGTTGGTCGAGTGATTGGTCGAGTGGTCAGTCGAGTGGTCGCTCGAGTAGTTGGTCGAGTAGTTGGTCGAGTAGTTGGTCGAGTGATTGCTCCAGTAGTTGGTCGAGTAGTTGGTCGAGTGATTGGTCGAGTAGTTGGTCGAGTAGTTGGTCGAGTAGTTGGTCGAGTGATTGCTCCAGTAGTTGGTCGAGTAGTTGGTCGAGTGATTGGTCGAGTAGTTGGTCGAGTAGTTGGTCGAGTAGTTGGTCGAGTAGTTGGTTGAGTAGTTGGTCGAGTAGTTGGTCGAGTAGTTGGTCGAGTTATTGGTCGAGTAGTCGGTCGAGTGGTCGGTCGAGTAGTTGGTCGAGTAGTTGGTCGAGTAGTTGGTCGAGTAGATTTTCAAGTAGTTGGTTGAGTAGTTGGTCGAGTAGTTGGTCGAGTAGTTGGTCGAGTAGTTGGTCGAGTAGTTGGTCGAGTAGTTGGTCGAGTAGTTGGTCGAGTGATTGGTCGAGTAGTTGGTTGAGTAATCAGTCGAGTAATTGGTCGAGTAGTTGGTCGAGTGATTGGTCGAGTAGTTGGTCGAGTAGTTGGTCGAGTAGTTGGTCGAGTAGTTGGTCGAGTGATTGGTCGAGTGGTCAGTCGAGTGGTCGCTCGAGTAGTTGGTCGAGTAGTTGGTCGAGTAGTTGGTCGAGTAGTTGGTCGAGTGATTGCTCCAGTAGTTGGTCGAGTAGTTGGTCGAGTGATTGGTCGAGTAGTTGGTCGAGTAGTTGGTCGAGTAGTTGGTCGAGTGATTGCTCCAGTCGTTGGTCGAGTAGTTGGTCGAGTAGTTGTTGGAGTTATTGGTCGAGTGGTCGGTCGAGTGGTCGGTCGAGTCGTTGGTCGAGTAATTGGTCGAGTAGCTGGTCGAGTAGTTGGTCGAGTGATTGCTCCAGTAGTTGGTCTAGTAGTTGGTCGAGTAGTTGGTCGAGTGATTGATTGGTCGAGTAGTTGGTCGAGTAGATGGTCGAGTAGTTGTTGGAGTTATTGGTCGAGTGATCGGTCGAGTGGTCGGTCGAGTCGTTGGGTCGAGTAATTGGTCGAGTAGCTGGTCGAGTAGTTGGTCGAGTGATTGCTCCAGTAGTTGGTCAAGTAGTTGGTCGAGTGATTGGTCGAGTAGTTGGTCGAGTAGTTGGTCGAGTAGTTGGTCGAGCGATTGGTCGAGTAGTTGGTCGAGTAGTTGGTCGAGTAGTTGGACGAGTAGTTGGTCGAGTTGTTGGTCGAGTAGTTGGTCGAGTAGTTGGTCGAATAGTTGGTCGAGTGATTGGTCGAGTAGTTGGTTGAGTAATTAGTCGAGTAGTTGGTCGAGTAGTTGGTCGAGTAGTTGGTCGAGTGATTGGTCGAGTGGTCAGTCGAGTGGTCGCTCGAGTAGTTGGTCGAGTAGTTGGTCGAGTGGTCGGTCGAGTAGTTGGTCGAGTAGTTGGTCGAGTAGTTGGTCGAGTAGATTTTCAAGTAGTTGGTCGAGTAGTTGGTCGAGTAGTTGGACGAGTAGTTGGTCGAGTTGTTGGTCGAGTAGTTGGTCGAGTAGTTGGTCAAATAGTTGGTCGAGTGATTGGTCGAGTAGTTGGTTGAGTAATTAGTCGAGTAGTTGGTCGAGTAGTTGGTCGAGTAGTTGGTCGAGTGATTGGTCGAGTGGTCAGTCGAGTGGTCGCTCGAGTAGTTGGTTGAGTAGTTGGTCGAGTAGTTGGTCGAGTAGTTGGTCGAGTAGTTGGTCGAGTAGTTGGTCGAGTAGTTGTTGGAGTTATTGGTCGAGTGATCGGTCGAGTGGTCGGTCGAGTCGTTGGTCGAGTAATTGGTCGAGTAGCTGGTCGAGTAGTTGGTCGAGTGATTGCTCCAGTAGTTGGTCGAGTAGTTGGTCGAGTGATTGGTCGAGTAGTTGGTCGAGTAGTTGGTCGAGTAGTTGGTCGAGCGATTGGTCGAGTAGTTGGTCGAGTAGTTGGTCGAGTAGTTGGACGAGTAGTTGGTCGAGTTGTTGGTCGAGTAGTTGGTCGAGTAGTTGGTCGAATAGTTGGTCGAGTGATTGGTCGAGTAGTTGGTTGAGTAATTAGTCGAGTAGTTGGTCGAGTAGTTGGTCGAGTAGTTGGTCGAGTGATTGGTCGAGTGGTCAGTCGAGTGGTCGCTCGAGTAGTTGGTCGAGTAGTTGGTCGAGTAGTTGGTCGAGTAGTTGGTCGAGTGATTGCTCCAGTAGTTGGTCGAGTAGTTGGTCGAGTGATTGGTCGAGTAGTTGGTCGAGTAGTTGGTCGAGTAGTTGGTCGAGTGATTGCTCCAGTAGTTGGTCGAGTAGTTGGTCGAGTGATTGGTCGAGTAGTTGGTCGAGTAGTTGGTCGAGTAGTTGGTCGAGTAGTTGGTTGAGTAGTTGGTCGAGTAGTTGGTCGAGTAGTTGGTCGAGTAGTTGGTCGAGTAGTTGGTCGAGTAGATTTTCGAGTAGTTGGTTGAGTAGTTGGTCGAGTAGTTGGTCGAGTAGTTGGTCGAGTAGTTGGTCGAGTAGTTGGTCGAGTAGTTGGTCGAGTAGTTGGTCGAGTGATTGGTCGAGTAGTTGGTTGAGTAATTAGTCGAGTAGTTGGTCGAGTAGTTGGTCGAATGATTGGTCGAGTAGTTGGTCGAGTAGTTGGTCGAGTAGTTGGTCGAGTAGTTGGTCGAGTGATTGGTCGAGTGGTCAGTCGAGTGGTCGCTCGAGTAGTTGGTCGAGTAGTTGGTCGAGTAGTTGGTTGAGTAGTTGGTCGAGTAGTTGGTCGAGTAGTTGGTCGAGTTATTGGTCGAGTAGTCGGTCGAGTGGTCGGTCGAGTAGTTGGTCGAGTAGATGGTCGAGTAGTTGGTCGAGAAGTTGTTCGAGTGATTGGTCGAGTGATTGGTCTAGTAGTCGGTCGAGTGGTCGGTCGAGTAGTTGGTCGAATAGGTGGTCGAGTAGTTGGTCGAGTAGTTGGTCGAGTAGTTGGTCGAGTGATTGGTCGAGTAGTTGGTCGAGTAGTTGGTTGAGTAGTTGGTCGAGAAGTTGGTCGAGTAGCTGGTCGAGTGATTGGTCGAGTAGTCGGTCGAGTGGTCAGTCGAGTAGTTGGTCGAGTAGTTGGTCGAGTAGTTGGTCGAGTAGTTGGTCGAGTAGTTGGTCGAGTAGTTGGTCGAGTAGTTGGTCGAGTAGTTGGTCGAGTAGTTGGTCGAGCGAATGGTCGAGTAGTTGGTCGAGTGATTGGTCGAGTAGTTGGTCGATTTGCTGGTCGAGTAGTTGTTCGAGTTATTGGTTGAGTGGTCGGTCGAGTGGTCGGTCGAGTAGTTGGTCGAGTAGTTGGTCGAGTGGCTGGTCGAGTAGTTGGTCGAGTGATTGCTCCAGTAGTTGGTCGAGTAGTTGGTCGAGTGATTGGTCGAGTAGTTGGTCGAGTAGTTGGTCGAGTAGTTGGTCGAGCGATTGGTCTAGTACTTGGTCGAGTAGTTGGTCGAGTAGTTGGACGAGTAGTTGGTCGAGTAGTTGGTCGAGTAGTTGGGCGAGTAGTTGGTCGAGTAGTTGGTCGAGTGATTGGTCGAGTGGTCAGTCGAGTGGTCGGTCGAGTAGTTGGTCGAGTAGTTGGTCGAGTGTTTGCTCCAGTAGTTGGTCGAGTAGTTGGTCGAGTGATTGGTCGAGTAGTTGGTCGAGTAGTTGGTCAAGTAGTTGGTCGAGTAGCTGGTCGAGTAGTTGGGCGAGTAGTTGGACGAGTAGTTGGTCGATTAGTTGGTCGAGAAGTTGGTCGAGTAGTTGGTCGAGTGATTGTTCGAGTAGTTGGTCGAGTAGTTGGTCAAGTAGTTGGTCGAGTTGTTGGTCGAGTAGTTGGTCAAGTAGTTGGTCGAGTAGTTGGTCGAGTAGTTGGTTGAGTAGTTGGTCGAGTGATTGGTCGAGTAGTTGGTCGAGTAGTTGGTCGAGTAGTTCGTCGAGTAGATGGTCGAGTAGTTGGTCGAGTAGTTGGTCGAGTAGTTGGTCGAGTGATTGGTCGAGTAGTTGGTCGAGTAGTTGTTCAAGTTTTTGGTCGAGTGGTCGGTCGAGTGGTCGGTCGAGTAGTTAGTCTAGTAGGTAGTCGAGTAGTTAATCGACTGGTTGGACGACTAGTAAGACGACTTGTTGGTCGAGTGGTCGGTCGAGTGGTTGGTCGAGTGGTCGGTCGAGTGGTTGGTCGAGTAGTTGGTCGAGTAGTTGGTCGAGGGATTGGTCGACTAGTTGGTCGAGTAGTTGGTCGAGTAGTTGGTCGAGTAGTTGGTCGAGTAGTTGGTCGAGTGATTGGTCGAGTAGTTGGTTGAGTAATTAGTCGAGTATTTGGTCGAGTAGTTGGTCGAGTGATTGGTCGAGTAGTTGGTCGAGTAGTTGGTCGAGTAGTTGGTCGAGTAGTTGGTTGAGTAGTTGGTCGAGTAGTTGGTCGAGTAGTTGGTCGAGTTATTGGTCGAGTAGTCGGTCGAGTGGTCGGTCGAGTAGTTGGTCGAGTAGTTGGTCGAGTAGTTGGTCGAGTAGATTTTCGAGTAGTTGGTTGAGTAGTTGGTCGAGTAGTTGGTCGAGTAGTTGGTCGAGTAGTTGGTCGAGTAGTTGGTCGAGTAGTTGGTCGAGTAGTTGGTCGAGTGATTGGTCGAGTAGTTGGTTGAGTAATTAGTCAAGTAGTTGGTCGAGTAGTTGGTCGAGTGATTGGTCGAGTAGTTGGTCGAGTAGTTGGTCGAGTAGTTGGTCGAGTAGTTGGTCGAGTAGTTGGTCGAGTGATTGGACGACTAGTAAGACGACTTGTTGGTCGACTGGTTGGTCGAGTGGTGGGTCGAGTAGTTGTTCGAGTAGTTGGTCGAGTAGTTGGTCGAGTAGTTGGCCGAGTAGTTGGTTGAGTAGTTGGTCGAGTAGTTGGTCGAGTAGTTGGTCGAGTGATTGGTCGAGTAGTCGGTCGAGTGGTCGGTCGAGTAGTTGGTCGAGTAGTTGGTCGAGTAGTTGGTCGAGTAGTTGGTCGAGTGATTGGTCGAGTAGTCGGTCGAGTAGTTGGTCGAGTGATTGGTCGAGTAGTTGGTCGAGTAGTTGGTCGAGTAGTTGGTCGAGTAGTTGGTCGAGTAGTTGGTCGAGTAGTTGGTCGAGTAGTTGGTCGAGTAGTTGGTCGAGTAGTTGGTCAAGTAGTTGGTCGAGTAGATGGTCGAGTAGTTGGTCGAGAAGTTGTTCGAGTGATTGGTCGAGTGATTGGTCTAGTAGTCGGTCGAGTGGTCGGTCGAGTAGTTGGTCGAATAGGTGGTCGAGTAGTTGGTCGAGTAGTTGGTCGAGTAGTTGGTCGAGTGATTGGTCGAGTAGTTGGTCGAGTAGTTGGTTGAGTAGTTGGTCGAGAAGTTGGTCGAGTAGCTGGTCGAGTGATTGGTCGAGTAGTCGGTCGAGTGGTCAGTCGAGTAGTTGGTCGAGTAGTTGGTCGAGTAGTTGGTCGAGTAGTTGGTCGAGTAGTTGGTCGAGTAGTTGGTCGAGTAGTTGGTCGAGTAGTTGGTCGAGCGAATGGTCGAGTGATTGGTCGAGTAGTTGGTCAAGTAGTTGGTCGAGTAGTTGGTCGAGTAGTTGGTCGGGTAGTTGGTCGAGTAGTTGGTCGAGTAGTTGGTCGAGTAGTTGGTCGAGTAGTTGGTCGAGTGATTGGTCGAGTAGTTGGTTAAGTAATTAGTCGAGTAGTTGGTCGAGTAGTTGGTCGAGTAGTTGGTCGAGTGATTGGTCGAGTAGTTGGTCGAGTAGTTGGTCGAGTAGTTGGTCGAGTAGTTGGTCGAGTAGTTGGTCGAGTGATTGGACGACTAGTAAGACGACTTGTTGGTCGACTGGTTGGTCGAGTGGTGGGTCGAGTAGTTGGTCGAGTAGTTGTTCGAGTAGATTTTCGAGTAGTTGGTTGAGTAGTTGGTCGAGTAGTTGGTCGAGTAGTTGGTCGAGTAGTTGGTCGAGTAGTTGGTCGAGTAGTTGGTCGAGTAGTTGGTCGAGTGATTGGTCGAGTAGTTGGTTGAGTAATTAGTCGAGTAGTTGGTCGAGTAGTTGGTCGAGTGATTGGTCGAGTAGTTGGTCGAGTAGTTGGTCGAGTAGTTGGTCGAGTAGTTGGTTGAGTAGTTGGTCGAGTAGTTGGTCGAGTAGTTGGTCGAGTTATTGGTCGAGTAGTCGGTCGAGTGGTCGGTCGAGTAGTTGGTCGAGTAGTTGGTCGAGTAGTTGGTCGAGTAGATTTTCGAGTAGTTGGTTGAGTAGTTGGTCGAGTAGTTGGTCGAGTAGTTGGTCGAGTAGTTGGTCGAGTAGTTGGTCGAGTAGTTGGTCGAGTAGTTGGTCGAGTAGTTGGTCGAGTGATTGGTCGAGTAGTTGGTTGAGTAATTAGTCAAGTAGTTGGTCGAGTAGTTGGTCGAGTGATTGGTCGAGTAGTTGGTCGAGTAGTTGGTCGAGTAGTTGGTCGAGTAGTTGGTCGAGTAGTTGGTCGAGTAGTTGGTCGAGTAGTTGGTCGAGTGATTGGTCGAGTAGTTGGTTGAGTAATTAGTCGAGTAGTTGGTCGAGTAGTTGGTCGAGTAGATGGTCGAGTAGTTGGTCGAGAAGTTGTTCGAGTGATTGGTCGAGTGATTGGTCTAGTAGTCGGTCGAGTGGTCGGTCGAGTAGTTGGTCGAATAGGTGGTCGAGTATTTGGTCGAGTAGTTGGTCGAGTAGTTGGTCGAGTGATTGGTCGAGTAGTTGGTCGAGTAGTTGGTTGAGTAGTTGGTCGAGAAGTTGGTCGAGTAGCTGGTCGAGTGATTGGTCGAGTAGTCGGTCGAGTGGTCAGTCGAGTAGTTGGTCGAGTAGTTGGTCGAGTAGTTGGTCGAGTAGTTGGTCGAGTAGTTGGTCGAGTAGTTGGTCGAGTAGTTGGTCGAGTAGTTGGTCGAGTAGTTGGTCGAGCGAATGGTCGAGTGATTGGTCGAGTAGTTGGTCAAGTAGTTGGTCGAGTAGTTGGTCGAGTAGTTGGTCGAGTAGTTGGTCGAGTAGTTTGTCGAGTAGTTGGTCGAGTAGTTGGTTCAGTAGTTGGTCGAGTAGTTGGTTTAGTGATTGGTCGAGTAGTTGGTCGAGTAATTGGTTGAGTAGTTGGTCGAGTAGTTGGTCGAGTAGTTGGTCGAGTGATTGGTCGAGTAGACGGTCGAGTGGTCGGTCGAGTAGTTGGTCGAGTAGTTGGTCGAGTAGTTGGTCGAGTAGATGGTCGAGTAGTTGGTCTAGTAGTTGGTCGAGTAGTTGGTCGAGTGATTGATTGGTCGAGTAGTTGGTCGAGTAGATGGTCGAGTAGTTGTTGGAGTTATTGGTCGAGTGATCGGTCGAGTGGTCGGTCGAGTCGTTGGTCGAGTAATTGGTCGAGTAGCTGGTCGAGTAGTTGGTCGAGTGATTGCTCCAGTAGTTGGTCAAGTAGTTGGTCGAGTGATTGGTCGAGTAGTTGGTCGAGTAGTTGGTCGAGTAGTTGGTCGAGCGATTGGTCGAGTAGTTGGTCGAGTAGTTGGTCGAGTAGTTGGACGAGTAGTTGGTCGAGTTGTTGGTCGAGTAGTTGGTCGAGTAGTTGGTCGAATAGTTGGTCGAGTGATTGGTCGAGTAGTTGGTTGAGTAATTAGTCGAGTAGTTGGTCGAGTAGTTGGTCGAGTAGTTGGTCGAGTGATTGGTCGAGTGGTCAGTCGAGTGGTCGCTCGAGTAGTTGGTCGAGTAGTTGGTCGAGTAGTTGGTCGAGTGATTGCTCCAGTAGTTGGTCGAGTAGTTGGTCGAGTGATTGGTCGAGTAGTTGGTCGAGTAGTTGGTCGAGTAGTTGGTCGAGTGATTGCTCCAGTAGTTGGTCGAGTAGTTGGTCGAGTGATTGGTCGAGTAGTTGGTCGAGTAGTTGGTCGAGTAGTTGGTCGAGTAGTTGGTCGAGTTATTGGTCGAGTAGTCGGTCGAGTGGTCGGTCGAGTAGTTGGTCGAGTAGTTGGTCGAGTAGTTGGTCGAGTAGATTTTCAAGTAGTTGGTTGAGTAGTTGGTCGAGTAGTTGGTCGAGTAGTTGGTCGAGTAGTTGGTCGAGTAGTTGGTCGAGTAGTTGGTCGAGTAGTTGGTCGAGTGATTGGTCGAGTAGTTGGTTGAGTAATCAGTCGAGTAATTGGTCGAGTAGTTGGTCGAGTGATTGGTCGAGTAGTTGGTCGAGTAGTTGGTCGAGTAGTTGGTCGAGTAGTTGGTCGAGTGATTGGTCGAGTGGTCAGTCGAGTGGTCGCTCGAGTAGTTGGTCGAGTAGTTGGTCGAGTAGTTGGTCGAGTAGTTGGTCGAGTGATTGCTCCAGTAGTTGGTCGAGTAGTTGGTCGAGTGATTGGTCGAGTAGTTGGTCGAGTAGTTGGTCGAGTAGTTGGTCGAGTGATTGCTCCAGTAGTTGGTCGAGTAGTTGGTCGAGTAGTTGTTGGAGTTATTGGTCGAGTGGTCGGTCGAATGGTCGGTCGAGTCGTTGGTCGAGTAATTGGTCGAGTAGCTGGTCGAGTAGTTGGTCGAGTGATTGCTCCAGTAGTTGGTCTAGTAGTTGGTCGAGTAGTTGGTCGAGTGATTGATTGGTCGAGTAGTTGGTCGAGTAGATGGTCGAGTAGTTGTTGGAGTTATTGGTCGAGTGATCGGTCGAGTGGTCGGTCGAGTCGTTGGTCGAGTAATTGGTCGAGTAGCTGGTCGAGTAGTTGGTCGAGTGATTGCTCCAGTAGTTGGTCAAGTAGTTGGTCGAGTGATTGGTCGAGTAGTTGGTCGAGTAGTTGGTCGAGTAGTTGGTCGAGCGATTGGTCGAGTAGTTGGTCGAGTAGTTGGTCGAGTAGTTGGACGAGTAGTTGGTCGAGTTGTTGGTCGAGTAGTTGGTCGAGTAGTTGGTCGAATAGTTGGTCGAGTGATTGGTCGAGTAGTTGGTTGAGTAATTAGTCGAGTAGTTGGTCGAGTAGTTGGTCGAGTAGTTGGTCGAGTGATTGGTCGAGTGGTCAGTCGAGTGGTCGCTCGAGTAGTTGGTCGAGTAGTTGGTCGAGTGGTCGGTCGAGTAGTTGGTCGAGTAGTTGGTCGAGTAGTTGGTCGAGTAGATTTTCAAGTAGTTGGTCGAGTAGTTGGTCGAGTAGTTGGACGAGTAGTTGGTCGAGTTGTTGGTCGAGTAGTTGGTCGAGTAGTTGGTCAAATAGTTGGTCGAGTGATTGGTCGAGTAGTTGGTTGAGTAATTAGTCGAGTAGTTGGTCGAGTAGTTGGTCGAGTAGTTGGTCGAGTGATTGGTCGAGTGGTCAGTCGAGTGGTCGCTCGAGTAGTTGGTTGAGTAGTTGGTCGAGTAGTTGGTCGAGTAGTTGGTCGAGTAGTTGGTCGAGTAGTTGGTCGAGTAGTTGTTGGAGTTATTGGTCGAGTGATCGGTCGAGTGGTCGGTCGAGTCGTTGGTCGAGTAATTGGTCGAGTAGCTGGTCGAGTAGTTGGTCGAGTGATTGCTCCAGTAGTTGGTCGAGTAGTTGGTCGAGTGATTGGTCGAGTAGTTGGTCGAGTAGTTGGTCGAGTAGTTGGTCGAGCGATTGGTCGAGTAGTTGGTCGAGTAGTTGGTCGAGTAGTTGGACGAGTAGTTGGTCGAGTTGTTGGTCGAGTAGTTGGTCGAGTAGTTGGTCGAATAGTTGGTCGAGTGATTGGTCGAGTAGTTGGTTGAGTAATTAGTCGAGTAGTTGGTCGAGTAGTTGGTCGAGTAGTTGGTCGAGTGATTGGTCGAGTGGTCAGTCGAGTGGTCGCTCGAGTAGTTGGTCGAGTAGTTGGTCGAGTAGTTGGTCGAGTAGTTGGTCGAGTGATTGCTCCAGTAGTTGGTCGAGTAGTTGGTCGAGTGATTGGTCGAGTAGTTGGTCGAGTAGTTGGTCGAGTAGTTGGTCGAGTGATTGCTCCAGTAGTTGGTCGAGTAGTTGGTCGAGTGATTGGTCGAGTAGTTGGTCGAGTAGTTGGTCGAGTAGTTGGTCGAGTAGTTGGTTGAGTAGTTGGTCGAGTAGTTGGTCGAGTAGTTGGTCGAGTAGTTGGTCGAGTAGTTGGTCGAGTAGATTTTCGAGTAGTTGGTTGAGTAGTTGGTCGAGTAGTTGGTCGAGTAGTTGGTCGAGTAGTTGGTCGAGTAGTTGGTCGAGTAGTTGGTCGAGTAGTTGGTCGAGTGATTGGTCGAGTAGTTGGTTGAGTAATTAGTCTAGTAGTTGGTCGAGTAGTTGGTCGAATGATTGGTCGAGTAGTTGGTCGAGTAGTTGGTCGAGTAGTTGGTCGAGTAGTTGGTCGAGTGATTGGTCGAGTGGTCAGTCGAGTGGTCGCTCGAGTAGTTGGTCGAGTAGTTGGTCGAGTAGTTGGTTGAGTAGTTGGTCGAGTAGTTGGTCGAGTAGTTGGTCGAGTTATTGGTCGAGTAGTCGGTCGAGTGGTCGGTCGAGTAGTTGGTCGAGTAGATGGTCGAGTAGTTGGTCGAGAAGTTGTTCGAGTGATTGGTCGAGTGATTGGTCTAGTAGTCGGTCGAGTGGTCGGTCGAGTAGTTGGTCGAATAGGTGGTCGAGTAGTTGGTCGAGTAGTTGGTCGAGTAGTTGGTCGAGTGATTGGTCGAGTAGTTGGTCGAGTAGTTGGTTGAGTAGTTGGTCGAGAAGTTGGTCGAGTAGCTGGTCGAGTGATTGGTCGAGTAGTCGGTCGAGTGGTCAGTCGAGTAGTTGGTCGAGTAGTTGGTCGAGTAGTTGGTCGAGTAGTTGGTCGAGTAGTTGGTCGAGTAGTTGGTCGAGTAGTTGGTCGAGTAGTTGGTCGAGTAGTTGGTCGAGCGAATGGTCGAGTAGTTGGTCGAGTGATTGGTCGAGTAGTTGGTCAAGTAGTTGGTCGAGTAGTTGGTCGAGTAGTTGGTCGATTAGTTGGTCGAGTAGTTGGTCGAGTGATTGGTCTAGTAGTTGGTCGAGTAGTTGTTCGAGTGATTGGTCGAGTGGTCGGTCGAGTAGTTGGTCGAGTAGTTGGTCGAGTAGTTTGTCGAGTAGTTGGTCGAGTAGTTGGTTCAGTAGTTGGTCGAGTAGTTGGTTTAGTGATTGGTCGAGTAGTTGGTCGAGTAATTGGTTGAGTAGTTGGTCGAGTAGTTGGTCGAGTAGTTGGTCGAGTGATTGGTCGAGTAGACGGTCGAGTGGTCGGTCGAGTAGTTGGTCGAGTAGTTGGTCGAGTAGTTGGTCGAGTAGATGGTCGAGTAGTTGGTCTAGTAGTTGGTCGAGTAGTTGGTCGAGTGATTGATTGGTCGAGTAGTTGGTCGAGTAGATGGTCGAGTAGTTGTTGGAGTTATTGGTCGAGTGATCGGTCGAGTGGTCGGTCGAGTCGTTGGTCGAGTAATTGGTCGAGTAGCTGGTCGAGTAGTTGGTCGAGTGATTGCTCCAGTAGTTGGTCAAGTAGTTGGTCGAGTGATTGGTCGAGTAGTTGGTCGAGTAGTTGGTCGAGTAGTTGGTCGAGCGATTGGTCGAGTAGTTGGTCGAGTAGTTGGTCGAGTAGTTGGACGAGTAGTTGGTCGAGTTGTTGGTCGAGTAGTTGGTCGAGTAGTTGGTCGAATAGTTGGTCGAGTGATTGGTCGAGTAGTTGGTTGAGTAATTAGTCGAGTAGTTGGTCGAGTAGTTGGTCGAGTAGTTGGTCGAGTGATTGGTCGAGTGGTCAGTCGAGTGGTCGCTCGAGTAGTTGGTCGAGTAGTTGGTCGAGTAGTTGGTCGAGTAGTTGGTCGAGTGATTGCTCCAGTAGTTGTTCGAGTAGTTGGTCGAGTGATTGGTCGAGTAGTTGGTCGAGTAGTTGGTCGAGTAGTTGGTCGAGTGATTGCTCCAGTAGTTGGTCGAGTGATTGGTCGAGTAGTTGGTCGAGTAGTTGGTCGAGTAGTTGGTCGAGTAGTTGGTTGAGTAGTTGGTCGAGTAGTTGGTCGAGTAGTTGGTCGAGTTATTGGTCGAGTAGTCGGTCGAGTGGTCGGTCGAGTAGTTGGTCGAGTAGTTGGTCGAGTAGTTGGTCGAATAGATTTTCAAGTAGTTGGTTGAGTAGTTGGTCGAGTAGTTGGTCGAGTAGTTGGTCGAGTAGTTGGTCGAGTAGTTGGTCGAGTAGTTGGTCGAGTGATTGGTCGAGTAGTTGGTTGAGTAATTAGTCGAGTAGTTGGTCGAGTAGTTGGTCGAGTGATTGGTCGAGTAGTTGGTCGAGTAGTTGGTCGAGTAGTTGGTCGAGTAGTTGGTCGATTGATTGGTCGAGTGGTCAGTCGAGTGGTCGCTCGAGTAGTTGGTCGAGCAGTTGGTCGAGTAGTTGGTCGAGTAGTTGGTCGAGTGATTGCTCCAGTAGTTGGTCGAGTAGTTGGTCGAGTGATTGGTCGAGTAGTTGGTCGAGTAGTTGGTCGAGTAGTTGGTCGAGTGATTGCTCCAGTAGTTGGTCGAGTAGTTGATCGAGTAGTTGTTGGAGTTATTGGTCGAGTGGTCGGTCGAGTGGTCGGTCGAGTCGTTGGTCGAGTAATTGGTCGAGTAGCTGGTCGAGTAGTTGGTCGAGTGATTGCTCCAGTAGTTGGTCGAGTAGTTGGTCGAGTGATTGGTCGAATAGTTGGTCGAGTAGTTGGTCGAGTAGTTGGTCGAGCCATTGGTCGAGTAGTTGGTCGAGTAGTTGGTCGAGTAGTTGGACGAGTAGTTGGTCGAGTTGTTGGTCTAGTAGTTGGTCGAGTAGTTGGTCAAATAGTTGGTCGAGTGATTGGTCGAGTAGTTGGTTGAGTAATTAGTCGAGTAGTTGGTCGAGTAGTTGGTCGAGTAGTTGGTCGAGTTATTGGTCGAGTGGTCAGTCGAGTGGTCGCTCGAGTAGTTGGTTGAGTAGTTGGTCGAGTAGTTGGTCGAGTATTTGGTCGAGTAGTTGGTCGAGTAGTTGGTCGAGTAGTTGTTGGAGTTATTGGTCGAGTGATCGGTCGAGTGGTCGGTCGAGTCGTTGGTCGAGTAATTGGTCGAGTAGCTGGTCGAGTAGTTGGTCGAGTGATTGCTCCAGTAGTTGGTCGAGTAGTTGGTCGAGTGATTGGTCGAGTAGTTGGTCGAGTAGTTGGTCGAGTAGTTGGTCGAGCGATTGGTCGAGTAGTTGGTCGAGTAGTTGGTCGAGTAGTTGGACGAGTAGTTGGTCGAGTTGTTGGTCGAGTAGTTGGTCGAGTAGTTGGTCGAATAGTTGGTCGAGTGATTGGTCGAGTAGTTGGTTGAGTAATTAGTCGAGTAGTTGGTCGAGTAGTTGGTCGAGTAGTTGGTCGAGTGATTGGTCGAGTGGTCAGTCGAGTGGTCGCTCGAGTAGTTGGTCGAGTAGTTGGTCGAGTAGTTGGTCGAGTAGTTGGTCGAGTAGTTGGTCGAGTGATTGCTCCAGTAGTTGGTCGAGTAGTTGGTCGAGTGATTGGTCGAGTAGTTGGTCGAGTAGTTGGTCGAGTAGTTGGTCGAGTGATTGCTCCAGTAGTTGGTCGAGTAGTTGGTCGAGTGATTGGTCGAGTAGTTGGTCGAGTAGTTGGTCGAGTAGTTGGTCGAGTAGTTGGTTGAGTAGTTGGTCGAGTAGTTGGTCGAGTAGTTGGTCGAGTAGTTGGTCGAGTAGTTGGTCGAGTAGATTTTCGAGTAGTTGGTTGAGTAGTTGGTCGAGTAGTTGGTCGAGTAGTTGGTCGAGTAGTTGGTCGAGTAGTTGGTCGAGTAGTTGGTCGAGTAGTTGGTCGAGTGATTGGTCGAGTAGTTGGTTGAGTAATTAGTCGAGTAGTTGGTCGAGTAGTTGGTCGAGTGATTGGTCGAGTAGTTGGTCGAGTAGTTGGTCGAGTAGTTGGTGGAGTAGTTGGTCGAGTGATTGGTCGAGTGGTCAGTCGAGTGGTCGCTCGAGTAGTTGGTCGAGTAGTTGGTCGAGTAGTTGGTCGAGTAGATTTTCGAGTAGTTGGTTGAGTAGTTGGTCGAGTAGTTGGTCGAGTAGTTGGTCGAGTAGTTGGTCGAGTAGTTGGTCGAGTAGTTGGTCGAGTAGTTGGTCGAGTAGTTGGTCGAGTGATTGGTCGAGTATTTGGTTGAGTAATTAGTCGAGTAGTTGGTCGAGTAGTAGGTCGAGTGATTGGTCGAGTGGTCAGTCGAGTGGTCGCTCGAGTAGTTGGTTGAGTAGTTGGTCGAGTAGTTGGTCGAGTAGTTGGTCGAGTAGTTGGTCGAGTAGTTGGTCGAGTAGTTGTTGGAGTTATTGGTCGAGTGATCGGTCGAGTGGTCGGTCGAGTCGTTGGTCGAGTAATTGGTCGAGTAGCTGGTCGAGTAGTTGGTCGAGTGATTGCTCCAGTAGTTGGTCGAGTAGTTGGTCGAGTGATTGGTCGAGTAGTTGGTCGAGTAGTTGGTCGAGTAGTTGGTCGAGCGATTGGTCGAGTAGTTGGTCGAGTAGTTGGTCGAGTAGTTGGACGAGTAGTTGGTCGAGTTGTTGGTCGAGTAGTTGGTCGAGTAGTTGGTCGAATAGTTGGTCGAGTGATTGGTCGAGTAGTTGGTTGAGTAATTAGTCGAGTAGTTGGTCGAGTAGTTGGTCGAGTAGTTGGTCGAGTGATTGGTCGAGTGGTCAGTCGAGTGGTCGCTCGAGTAGTTGGTCGAGTAGTTGGTCGAGTAGTTGGTCGAGTAGTTGGTCGAGTAGTTGGTCGAGTGATTGCTCCAGTAGTTGGTCGAGTAGTTGGTCGAGTGATTGGTCGAGTAGTTGGTCGAGTAGTTGGTCGAGTAGTTGGTCGAGTGATTGCTCCAGTAGTTGGTCGAGTAGTTGGTCGAGTGATTGGTCGAGTAGTTGGTCGAGTAGTTGGTCGAGTAGTTGGTCGAGTAGTTGGTTGAGTAGTTGGTCGAGTAGTTGGTCGAGTAGTTGGTCGAGTAGTTGGTCGAGTAGTTGGTCGAGTAGATTTTCGAGTAGTTGGTTGAGTAGTTGGTCGAGTAGTTGGTCGAGTAGTTGGTCGAGTAGTTGGTCGAGTAGTTGGTCGAGTGATTGGTCGAGTAGTTGGTTGAGTAATTAGTCGAGTAGTTGGTCGAGTAGTTGGTCGAGTGATTGGTCGAGTAGTTGGTCGAGTAGTTGGTCGAGTAGTTGGTCGAGTAGTTGGTCGAGTGATTGGTCGAGTGGTCAGTCGAGTGGTCGCTCGAGTAGTTGGTCGAGTAGTTGGTCGAGTAGTTGGTTGAGTAGTTGGTCGAGTAGTTGGTCGAGTAGTTGGTCGAGTTATTGGTCGAGTAGTCGGTCGAGTGGTCGGTCGAGTAGTTGGTCGAGTAGATGGTCGAGTAGTTGGTCGAGAAGTTGTTCGAGTGATTGGTCGAGTGATTGGTCTAGTAGTCGGTCGAGTGGTCGGTCGAGTAGTTGGTCGAATAGGTGGTCGAGTAGTTGGTCGAGTAGTTGGTCGAGTAGTTGGTCGAGTGATTGGTCGAGTAGTTGGTCGAGTAGTTGGTTGAGTAGTTGGTCGAGAAGTTGGTCGAGTAGCTGGTCGAGTGATTGGTCGAGTAGTCGGTCGAGTGGTCAGTCGAGTAGTTGGTCGAGTAGTTGGTCGAGTAGTTGGTCGAGTAGTTGGTCGAGTAGTTGGTCGAGTAGTTGGTCGAGTAGTTGGTCGAGTAGTTGGTCGAGTAGTTGGTCGAGCGAATGGTCGAGTAGTTGGTCGAGTGATTGGTCGAGTAGTTGGTCAAGTAGTTGGTCGAGTAGTTGGTCGAGTAGTTGGTCGATTAGTTGGTCGAGTAGTTGGTCGAGTGATTGGTCTAGTAGTTGGTCGAGTAGTTGTTCGAGTGATTGGTCGAGTGGTCGGTCAAGTAGTTGGTCGAGTAGTTGGTCGAGTAGTTTGTCGAGTAGTTGGTCGAGTAGTTGGTTCAGTAGTTGGTCGAGTAGTTGGTTTAGTGATTGGTCGAGTAGTTGGTCGAGTAATTGGTTGAGTAGTTGGTCGAGTAGTTGGTCGAGTAGTTGGTCGAGTGATTGGTCGAGTAGACGGTCGAGTGGTCGGTCGAGTAGTTGGTCGAGTAGTTGGTCGAGTAGTTGGTCGAGTAGATGGTCGAGTAGTTGGTCTAGTAGTTGGTCGAGTAGTTGGTCGAGTGATTGATTGGTCGAGTAGTTGGTCGAGTAGTTGGTCGAGTAGATGGTCGAGTAGTTGTTGGAGTTATTGGTCGAGTGATCGGTCGAGTGGTCGGTCGAGTCGTTGGTCGAGTAATTGGTCGAGTAGCTGGTCGAGTAGTTGGTCGAGTGATTGCTCCAGTAGTTGGTCAAGTAGTTGGTCGAGTGATTGGTCGAGTAGTTGGTCGAGTAGTTGGTCGAGTAGTTGGTCGAGCGATTGGTCGAGTAGTTGGTCGAGTAGTTGGTCGAGTAGTTGGACGAGTAGTTGGTCGAGTTGTTGGTCGAGTAGTTGGTCGAGTAGTTGGTCGAATAGTTGGTCGAGTGATTGGTCGAGTAGTTGGTTGAGTAATTAGTCGAGTAGTTGGTCGAGTAGTTGGTCGAGTAGTTGGTCGAGTGATTGGTCGAGTGGTCAGTCGAGTGGTCGCTCGAGTAGTTGGTCGAGTAGTTGGTCGAGTAGTTGGTCGAGTAGTTGGTCGAGTAGTTGGTCGAGTGATTGCTCCAGTAGTTGTTCGAGTAGTTGGTCGAGTGATTGGTCGAGTAGTTGGTCGAGTAGTTGGTCGAGTAGTTGGTCGAGTGATTGGTCGAGTAGTTGGTCGAGTAGTTGGTCGAGTAGTTGGTCGAGTGATTGCTCCAGTAGTTGGTCGAGTAGTTGGTTGAGTAGTTGGTCGAGTAGTTGGTCGAGTAGTTGGTCGAGTTATTGGTCGAGTAGTCGGTCGAGTGGTCGGTCGAGTAGTTGGTCGAGTAGTTGGTCGAGTAGTTGGTCGAGTAGATTTTCAAGTAGTTGGGTGAGTAGTTGGTCGAGTAGTTGGTCGAGTAGTTGGTCGAGTAGTTGGTCGAGTAGTTGGTCGAGTAGTTGGTCGAGTGATTGGTCGAGTAGTTGGTTGAGTAATTAGTCGAGTAGTTGGTCGAGTAGTTGGTCGAGTGATTGGTCGAGTAGTTGGTCGAGTAGTTGGTCGAGTAGTTGGTCGAGTAGTTGGTCGAGTGATTGGTCGAGTGGTCAGTCGAGTGGTCGCTCGAGTAGTTGGTCGAGCAGTTGGTCGAGTAGTTGGTCGAGTAGTTGGTCGAGTGATTGCTCCAGTAGTTGGTCGAGTAGTTGGTCGAGTGATTGGTCGAGTAGTTGGTCGAGTAGTTGGTCGAGTAGTTGGTCGAGTGATTGCTCCAGTAGTTGGTCGAGTAGTTGATCGAGTAGTTGTTGGAGTTATTGGTCGAGTGGTCGGTCGAGTGGTCGGTCGAGTCGTTGGTTGAGTAATTGGTCGAGTAGCTGGTCGAGTAGTTGGTCGAGTGATTGCTCCAGTAGTTGGTCGAGTAGTTGGTCGAGTGATTGGTCGAATAGTTGGTCGAGTAGTTGGTCGAGTAGTTGGTCGAGCCATTGGTCGAGTAGTTGGTCGAGTAGTTGGTCGAGTAGTTGGACGAGTAGTTGGTCGAGTTGTTGGTCGAGTAGTTGGTCGAGTAGTTGGTCAAATAGTTGGTCGAGTGATTGGTCGAGTAGTTGGTTGAGTAATTAGTCGAGTAGTTGGTCGAGTAACTGGTCGAGTAGTTGGTCGAGTGATTGGTCGAGTGGTCAGTCGAGTGGTCGCTCGAGTAGTTGGTTGAGTAGTTGGTCGAGTAGTTGGTCGAGTAGTTGGTCGAGTAGTTGGTCGAGTAGTTGGTCGAGTAGTTGTTGGAGTTATTGGTCGAGTGATCGGTCGAGTGGTCGGTCGAGTCGTTGGTCGAGTAATTGGTCGAGTAGCTGGTCGAGTAGTTGGTCGAGTGATTGCTCCAGTAGTTGGTCGAGTAGTTGGTCGAGTGATTGGTCGAGTAGTTGGTCGAGTAGTTGGTCGAGTAGTTGGTCGAGCGATTGGTCGAGTAGTTGGTCGAGTAGTTGGTCGAGTAGTTGGACGAGTAGTTGGTCGAGTTGTTGGTCGAGTAGTTGGTCGAGTAGTTGGTCGAATAGTTGGTCGAGTGATTGGTCGAGTAGTTGGTTGAGTAATTAGTCGAGTAGTTGGTCGAGTAGTTGGTCGAGTAGTTGGTCGAGTGATTGGTCGAGTGGTCAGTCGAGTGGTCGCTCGAGTAGTTGGTCGAGTAGTTGGTCGAGTAGTTGGTCGAGTAGTTGGTCGAGTAGTTGGTCGAGTGATTGCTCCAGTAGTTGGTCGAGTAGTTGGTCGAGTGATTGGTCGAGTAGTTGGTCGAGTAGTTGGTCGAGTAGTTGGTCGAGTAGTTGGTCGAGTAGTTGGTCGAGTAGTTGGTCGAGCGAATGGTCGAGTAGTTGGTCGAGTGATTGGTCGAGTAGTTGGTCCAGTAGTTGGTCGAGTAGTTGGTCGAGTAGTTGGTCGATTAGTTGGTCGAGTAGTTGGTCGAGTGATTGGTCTAGTAGTTGGTCGAGTAGTTGTTCGAGTGATTGGTCGAGTGGTCGGTCGAGTAGTTGGTCGAGTAGTTGGTCGAGTAGTTTGTCGAGTAGTTGGTCGAGTAGTTGGTTCAGTAGTTGGTCGAGTAGTTGGTTTAGTGATTGGTCGAGTAGTTGGTCGAGTAATTGGTTGAGTAGTTGGTCGAGTAGTTGGTCGAGTAGTTGGTCGAGTGATTGGTCGAGTAGACGGTCGAGTGGTCGGTCGAGTAGTTGGTCGAGTAGTTGGTCGAGTAGTTGGTCGAGTAGATGGTCGAGTAGTTGGTCTAGTAGTTGGTCGAGTAGTTGGTCGAGTGATTGATTGGTCGAGTAGTTGGTCGAGTAGATGGTCGAGTAGTTGTTGGAGTTATTGGTCGAGTGATCGGTCGAGTGGTCGGTCGAGTCGTTGGTCGAGTAATTGGTCGAGTAGCTGGTCGAGTAGTTGGTCGAGTGATTGCTCCAGTAGTTGGTCAAGTAGTTGGTCGAGTGATTGGTCGAGTAGTTGGTCGAGTAGTTGGTCGAGTAGTTGGTCGAGCGATTGGTCGAGTAGTTGGTCGAGTAGTTGGTCGAGTAGTTGGACGAGTAGTTGGTCGAGTTGTTGGTCGAGTAGTTGGTCGAGTAGTTGGTCGAATAGTTGGTCGAGTGATTGGTCGAGTAGTTGGTTGAGTAATTAGTCGAGTAGTTGGTCGAGTAGTTGGTCGAGTAGTTGGTCGAGTGATTGGTCGAGTGGTCAGTCGAGTGGTCGCTCGAGTAGTTGGTCGAGTAGTTGGTCGAGTAGTTGGTCGAGTAGTTGGTCGAGTGATTGCTCCAGTAGTTGTTCGAGTAGTTGGTCGAGTGATTGGTCGAGTAGTTGGTCGAGTAGTTGGTCGAGTAGTTGGTCGAGTGATTGCTCCAGTAGTTGGTCGAGTGATTGGTCGAGTAGTTGGTCGAGTAGTTGGTCGAGTAGTTGGTCGAGTAGTTGGTTGAGTAGTTGGTCGAGTAGTTGGTCGAGTAGTTGGTCGAGTTATTGGTCGAGTAGTCGGTCGAGTGGTCGGTCGAGTAGTTGGTCGAGTAGTTGGTCGAGTAGTTGGTCGAATAGATTTTCAAGTAGTTGGTTGAGTAGTTGGTCGAGTAGTTGGTCGAGTAGTTGGTCGAGTAGTTGGTCGAGTAGTTGGTCGAGTGGTTGGTCGAGTGATTGGTCGAGTAGTTGGTTGAGTAATTAGTCGAGTAGTTGGTCGAGTAGTTGGTCGAGTGATTGGTCGAGTAGTTGGTCGAGTAGTTGGTCGAGTAGTTGGTCGAGTAGTTGGTCGAGTGATTGGTCGAGTGGTCAGTCGAGTGGTCGCTCGAGTAGTTGGTCGAGCAGTTGGTCGAGTAGTTGGTCGAGTAGTTGGTCGAGTGATTGCTCCAGTAGTTGGTCGAGTAGTTGGTCGAGTGATTGGTCGAGTAGTTGGTCGAGTAGTTGGTCGAGTAGTTGGTCGAGTGATTGCTCCAGTAGTTGGTCGAGTAGTTGATCGAGTAGTTGTTGGAGTTATTGGTCGAGTGGTCGGTCGAGTGGTCGGTCGAGTCGTTGGTCGAGTAATTGGTCGAGTAGCTGGTCGAGTAGTTGGTCGAGTGATTGCTCCAGTAGTTGGTCGAGTAGTTGGTCGAGTGATTGGTCGAATAGTTGGTCGAGTAGTTGGTCGAGTAGTTGGTCGAGCCATTGGTCGAGTAGTTGGTCGAGTAGTTGGTCGAGTAGTTGGACGAGTAGTTGGTCGAGTTGTTGGTCTAGTAGTTGGTCGAGTAGTTGGTCAAATAGTTGGTCGAGTGATTGGTCGAGTAGTTGGTTGAGTAATTAGTCGAGTAGTTGGTCGAGTAGTTGGTCGAGTAGTTGGTCGAGTTATTGGTCGAGTGGTCAGTCGAGTGGTCGCTCGAGTAGTTGGTTGAGTAGTTGGTCGAGTAGTTGGTCGAGTATTTGGTCGAGTAGTTGGTCGAGTAGTTGGTCGAGTAGTTGTTGGAGTTATTGGTCGAGTGATCGGTCGAGTGGTCGGTCGAGTCGTTGGTCGAGTAATTGGTCGAGTAGCTGGTCGAGTAGTTGGTCGAGTGATTGCTCCAGTAGTTGGTCGAGTAGTTGGTCGAGTGATTGGTCGAGTAGTTGGTCGAGTAGTTGGTCGAGTAGTTGGTCGAGCGATTGGTCGAGTAGTTGGTCGAGTAGTTGGTCGAGTAGTTGGACGAGTAGTTGGTCGAGTTGTTGGTCGAGTAGTTGGTCGAGTAGTTGGTCGAATAGTTGGTCGAGTGATTGGTCGAGTAGTTGGTTGAGTAATTAGTCGAGTAGTTGGTCGAGTAGTTGGTCGAGTAGTTGGTCGAGTGATTGGTCGAGTGGTCAGTCGAGTGGTCGCTCGAGTAGTTGGTCGAGTAGTTGGTCGAGTAGTTGGTCGAGTAGTTGGTCGAGTAGTTGGTCGAGTGATTGCTCCAGTAGTTGGTCGAGTAGTTGGTCGAGTGATTGGTCGAGTAGTTGGTCGAGTAGTTGGTCGAGTAGTTGGTCGAGTGATTGCTCCAGTAGTTGGTCGAGTAGTTGGTCGAGTGATTGGTCGAGTAGTTGGTCGAGTAGTTGGTCGAGTAGTTGGTCGAGTAGTTGGTTGAGTAGTTGGTCGAGTAGTTGGTCGAGTAGTTGGTCGAGTAGTTGGTCGAGTAGTTGGTCGAGTAGATTTTCGAGTAGTTGGTTGAGTAGTTGGTCGAGTAGTTGGTCGAGTAGTTGGTCGAGTAGTTGGTCGAGTAGTTGGTCGAGTAGTTGGTCGAGTAGTTGGTCGAGTGATTGGTCGAGTAGTTGGTTGAGTAATTAGTCGAGTAGTTGGTCGAGTAGTTGGTCGAGTGATTGGTCGAGTAGTTGGTCGAGTAGTTGGTCGAGTAGTTGGTGGAGTAGTTGGTCGAGTGATTGGTCGAGTGGTCAGTCGAGTGGTCGCTCGAGTAGTTGGTCGAGTAGTTGGTCGAGTAGTTGGTCGAGTAGATTTTCGAGTAGTTGGTTGAGTAGTTGGTCGAGTAGTTGGTCGAGTAGTTGGTCGAGTAGTTGGTCGAGTAGTTGGTCGAGTAGTTGGTCGAGTAGTTGGTCGAGTAGTTGGTCGAGTGATTGGTCGAGTATTTGGTTGAGTAATTAGTCGAGTAGTTGGTCGAGTAGTTGGTCGAGTGATTGGTCGAGTGGTCAGTCGAGTGGTCGCTCGAGTAGTTGGTTGAGTAGTTGGTCGAGTAGTTGGTCGAGTAGTTGGTCGAGTAGTTGGTCGAGTAGTTGGTCGAGTAGTTGTTGGAGTTATTGGTCGAGTGATCGGTCGAGTGGTCGGTCGAGTCGTTGGTCGAGTAATTGGTCGAGTAGCTGGTCGAGTAGTTGGTCGAGTGATTGCTCCAGTAGTTGGTCGAGTAGTTGGTCGAGTGATTGGTCGAGTAGTTGGTCGAGTAGTTGGTCGAGTAGTTGGTCGAGCGATTGGTCGAGTAGTTGGTCGAGTAGTTGGTCGAGTAGTTGGACGAGTAGTTGGTCGAGTTGTTGGTCGAGTAGTTGGTCGAGTAGTTGGTCGAATAGTTGGTCGAGTGATTGGTCGAGTAGTTGGTTGAGTAATTAGTCGAGTAGTTGGTCGAGTAGTTGGTCGAGTAGTTGGTCGAGTGATTGGTCGAGTGGTCAGTCGAGTGGTCGCTCGAGTAGTTGGTCGAGTAGTTGGTCGAGTAGTTGGTCGAGTAGTTGGTCGAGTAGTTGGTCGAGTGATTGCTCCAGTAGTTGGTCGAGTAGTTGGTCGAGTGATTGGTCGAGTAGTTGGTCGAGTAGTTGGTCGAGTAGTTGGTCGAGTGATTGCTCCAGTAGTTGGTCGAGTAGTTGGTCGAGTGATTGGTCGAGTAGTTGGTCGAGTAGTTGGTCGAGTAGTTGGTCGAGTAGTTGGTTGAGTAGTTGGTCGAGTAGTTGGTCGAGTAGTTGGTCGAGTAGTTGGTCGAGTAGTTGGTCGAGTAGATTTTCGAGTAGTTGGTTGAGTAGTTGGTCGAGTAGTTGGTCGAGTAGTTGGTCGAGTAGTTGGTCGAGTAGTTGGTCGAGTGATTGGTCGAGTAGTTGGTTGAGTAATTAGTCGAGTAGTTGGTCGAGTAGTTGGTCGAGTGATTGGTCGAGTAGTTGGTCGAGTAGTTGGTCGAGTAGTTGGTCGAGTAGTTGGTCGAGTGATTGGTCGAGTGGTCAGTCGAGTGGTCGCTCGAGTAGTTGGTCGAGTAGTTGGTCGAGTAGTTGGTTGAGTAGTTGGTCGAGTAGTTGGTCGAGTAGTTGGTCGAGTTATTGGTCGAGTAGTCGGTCGAGTGGTCGGTCGAGTAGTTGGTCGAGTAGATGGTCGAGTAGTTGGTCGAGAAGTTGTTCGAGTGATTGGTCGAGTGATTGGTCTAGTAGTCGGTCGAGTGGTCGGTCGAGTAGTTGGTCGAATAGGTGGTCGAGTAGTTGGTCGAGTAGTTGGTCGAGTAGTTGGTCGAGTGATTGGTCGAGTAGTTGGTCGAGTAGTTGGTTGAGTAGTTGGTCGAGAAGTTGGTCGAGTAGCTGGTCGAGTGATTGGTCGAGTAGTCGGTCGAGTGGTCAGTCGAGTAGTTGGTCGAGTAGTTGGTCGAGTAGTTGGTCGAGTAGTTGGTCGAGTAGTTGGTCGAGTAGTTGGTCGAGTAGTTGGTCGAGTAGTTGGTCGAGTAGTTGGTCGAGCGAATGGTCGAGTAGTTGGTCGAGTGATTGGTCGAGTAGTTGGTCAAGTAGTTGGTCGAGTAGTTGGTCGAGTAGTTGGTCGATTAGTTGGTCGAGTAGTTGGTCGAGTGATTGGTCTAGTAGTTGGTCGAGTAGTTGTTCGAGTGATTGGTCGAGTGGTCGGTCAAGTAGTTGGTCGAGTAGTTGGTCGAGTAGTTTGTCGAGTAGTTGGTCGAGTAGTTGGTTCAGTAGTTGGTCGAGTAGTTGGTTTAGTGATTGGTCGAGTAGTTGGTCGAGTAATTGGTTGAGTAGTTGGTCGAGTAGTTGGTCGAGTAGTTGGTCGAGTGATTGGTCGAGTAGACGGTCGAGTGGTCGGTCGAGTAGTTGGTCGAGTAGTTGGTCGAGTAGTTGGTCGAGTAGATGGTCGAGTAGTTGGTCTAGTAGTTGGTCGAGTAGTTGGTCGAGTGATTGACTGGTCGAGTAGTTGGTCGAGTAGTTGGTCGAGTAGATGGTCGAGTAGTTGTTGGAGTTATTGGTCGAGTGATCGGTCGAGTGGTCGGTCGAGTCGTTGGTCGAGTAATTGGTCGAGTAGCTGGTCGAGTAGTTGGTCGAGTGATTGCTCCAGTAGTTGGTCAAGTAGTTGGTCGAGTGATTGGTCGAGTAGTTGGTCGAGTAGTTGGTCGAGTAGTTGGTCGAGCGATTGGTCGAGTAGTTGGTCGAGTAGTTGGTCGAGTAGTTGGACGAGTAGTTGGTCGAGTTGTTGGTCGAGTAGTTGGTCGAGTAGTTGGTCGAATAGTTGGTCGAGTGATTGGTCGAGTAGTTGGTTGAGTAATTAGTCGAGTAGTTGGTCGAGTAGTTGGTCGAGTAGTTGGTCGAGTGATTGGTCGAGTGGTCAGTCGAGTGGTCGCTCGAGTAGTTGGTCGAGTAGTTGGTCGAGTAGTTGGTCGAGTAGTTGGTCGAGTAGTTGGTCGAGTGATTGCTCCAGTAGTTGTTCGAGTAGTTGGTCGAGTGATTGGTCGAGTAGTTGGTCGAGTAGTTGGTCGAGTAGTTGGTCGAGTGATTGGTCGAGTAGTTGGTCGAGTAGTTGGTCGAGTAGTTGGTCGAGTGATTGCTCCAGTAGTTGGTCGAGTAGTTGGTTGAGTAGTTGGTCGAGTAGTTGGTCGAGTAGTTGGTCGAGTTATTGGTCGAGTAGTCGGTCGAGTGGTCGGTCGAGTAGTTGGTCGAGTAGTTGGTCGAGTAGTTGGTCGAGTAGATTTTCAAGTAGTTGGGTGAGTAGTTGGTCGAGTAGTTGGTCGAGTAGTTGGTCGAGTAGTTGGTCGAGTAGTTGGTCGAGTAGTTGGTCGAGTGATTGGTCGAGTAGTTGGTTGAGTAATTAGTCGAGTAGTTGGTCGAGTAGTTGGTCGAGTGATTGGTCGAGTAGTTGGTCGAGTAGTTGGTCGAGTAGTTGGTCGAGTAGTTGGTCGAGTGATTGGTCGAGTGGTCAGTCGAGTGGTCGCTCGAGTAGTTGGTCGAGCAGTTGGTCGAGTAGTTGGTCGAGTAGTTGGTCGAGTGATTGCTCCAGTAGTTGGTCGAGTAGTTGGTCGAGTGATTGGTCGAGTAGTTGGTCGAGTAGTTGGTCGAGTAGTTGGTCGAGTGATTGCTCCAGTAGTTGGTCGAGTAGTTGATCGAGTAGTTGTTGGAGTTATTGGTCGAGTGGTCGGTCGAGTGGTCGGTCGAGTCGTTGGTTGAGTAATTGGTCGAGTAGCTGGTCGAGTAGTTGGTCGAGTGATTGCTCCAGTAGTTGGTCGAGTAGTTGGTCGAGTGATTGGTCGAATAGTTGGTCGAGTAGTTGGTCGAGTAGTTGGTCGAGCCATTGGTCGAGTAGTTGGTCGAGTAGTTGGTCGAGTAGTTGGACGAGTAGTTGGTCGAGTTGTTGGTCGAGTAGTTGGTCGAGTAGTTGGTCAAATAGTTGGTCGAGTGATTGGTCGAGTAGTTGGTTGAGTAATTAGTCGAGTAGTTGGTCGAGTAGTTGGTCGAGTAGTTGGTCGAGTGATTGGTCGAGTGGTCAGTCGAGTGGTCGCTCGAGTAGTTGGTTGAGTAGTTGGTCGAGTAGTTGGTCGAGTAGTTGGTCGAGTAGTTGGTCGAGTAGTTGGTCGAGTAGTTGTTGGAGTTATTGGTCGAGTGATCGGTCGAGTGGTCGGTCGAGTCGTTGGTCGAGTAATTGGTCGAGTAGCTGGTCGAGTAGTTGGTCGAGTGATTGCTCCAGTAGTTGGTCGAGTAGTTGGTCGAGTGATTGGTCGAGTAGTTGGTCGAGTAGTTGGTCGAGTAGTTGGTCGAGCGATTGGTCGAGTAGTTGGTCGAGTAGTTGGTCGAGTAGTTGGACGAGTAGTTGGTCGAGTTGTTGGTCGAGTAGTTGGTCGAGTAGTTGGTCGAATAGTTGGTCGAGTGATTGGTCGAGTAGTTGGTTGAGTAATTAGTCGAGTAGTTGGTCGAGTAGTTGGTCGAGTAGTTGGTCGAGTGATTGGTCGAGTGGTCAGTCGAGTGGTCGCTCGAGTAGTTGGTCGAGTAGTTGGTCGAGTAGTTGGTCGAGTAGTTGGTCGAGTAGTTGGTCGAGTGATTGCTCCAGTAGTTGGTCGAGTAGTTGGTCGAGTGATTGGTCGAGTAGTTGGTCGAGTAGTTGGTCGAGTAGTTGGTCGAGTGATTGCTCCAGTAGTTGGTCGAGTAGTTGGTCGAGTGATTGGTCGAGTAGTTGGTCGAGTAGTTGGTCGAGTAGTTGGTCGAGTAGTTGGTTGAGTAGTTGGTCGAGTAGTTGGTCGAGTAGTTGGTCGAGTAGTTGGTCGAGTAGTTGGTCGAGTAGATTTTCGAGTAGTTGGTTGAGTAGTTGGTCGAGTAGTTGGTCGAGTAGTTGGTCGAGTAGTTGGTCGAGTAGTTGGTCGAGTAGTTGGTCGAGTAGTTGGTCGAGTGATTGGTCGAGTAGTTGGTTGAGTAATTAGTCGAGTAGTTGGTCGAGTAGTTGGTCGAGTGATTGGTCGAGTAGTTGGTCGAGTAGTTGGTCGAGTAGATTTTCAAGTAGTTGGTTGAGTAGTTGGTCGAGTAGTTGGTCGAGTAGTTGGTCGAGTAGTTGGTCGAGTAGTTGGTCGAGTAGTTGGTCGAGTGATTGGTCGAGTAGTTGGTTGAGTAATTAGTCGAGTAGTTGGTCGAGTAGTTGGTCGAGTGATTGGTCGAGTAGTTGGTCGAGTAGTTGTTCGAGTGATTGGTCGAGTGGTCGGTCGAGTAGTTGGTCGAGTAGTTGGTCGAGTAGTTTGTCGAGTAGTTGGTCGAGTAGTTGGTTCAGTAGTTGGTCGAGTAGTTGGTTTAGTGATTGGTCGAGTAGACGGTCGAGTGGTCGGTCGAGTAGTTGGTCGAGTAGTTGGTCGAGTAGTTGGTCGAGTAGATGGTCGAGTAGTTGGTCTAGTAGTTGGTCGAGTAGTTGGTCGAGTGATTGATTGGTCGAGTAGTTGGTCGAGTAGATGGTCGAGTAGTTGTTGGAGTTATTGGTCGAGCGATCGGTCGAGTGGTCGGTCGAGTCGTTGGTCGAGTAATTGGTCGAGTAGCTGGTCGAGTAGTTGGTCGAGTGATTGCTCCAGTAGTTGGTCAAGTAGTTGGTCGAGTGATTGGTCGAGTAGTTGGTCGAGTAGTTGGTCGAGTAGTTGGTCGAGCGATTGGTCGAGTAGTTGGTCGAGTAGTTGGTCGAGTAGTTGGACGAGTAGTTGGTCGAGTTGTTGGTCGAGTAGTTGCTCGAGTAGTTGGTCGAATAGTTGTTCGAGTGATTGGTCGAGTAGTTGGTTGAGTAATTAGTCGAGTAGTTGGTCGAGTAGTTGGTCGAGTAGTTGGTCGAGTGATTGGTCGAGTGGTCAGTCGAGTGGTCGCTCGAGTAGTTGGTCGAGTAGTTGGTCGAGTAGTTGGTCGAGTAGTTGGTCGAGTAGTTGGTCGAGTGATTGCTCCAGTAGTTGTTCGAGTAGTTGGTCGAGTGATTGGTCGAGTAGTTGGTCGAGTAGTTGGTCGAGTAGTTGGTCGAGTGATTGGTCGAGTAGTTGGTCGAGTAGTTGGTCGAGTAGTTGGTCGAGTGATTGCTCCAGTAGTTGGTCGAGTAGTTGGTTGAGTAGTTGGTCGAGTAGTTGGTCGAGTAGTTGGTCGAGTTATTGGTCGAGTAGTCGGTCGAGTGGTCGGTCGAGTAGTTGGTCGAGTAGTTGGTCGAGTAGTTGGTCGAGTAGATTTTCAAGTAGTTGGTTGAGTAGTTGGTCGAGTAGTTGGTCGAGTAGTTGGTCGAGTAGTTGGTCGAGTAGTTGGTCGAGTAGTTGGTCGAGTGATTGGTCGAGTAGTTGGTTGAGTAATTAGTCGAGTAGTTGGTCGAGTAGTTGGTCGAGTGATTGGTCGAGTAGTTGGTCGAGTAGTTGGTCGAGTAGTTGGTCGAGTAGTTGGTCGAGTGATTGGTCGAGTGGTCAGTCGAGTGGTCGCTCGAGTAGTTGGTCGAGTAGTTGGTCGAGTAGTTGGTCGAGTGATTGCTCCAGTAGTTGGTCGAGTAGTTGGTCGAGTGATTGGTCGAGTAGTTGGTCGAGTAGTTGGTCGAGTAGTTGGTCGAGTGATTGCTCCAGTAGTTGGTCGAGTAGTTGATCGAGTAGTTGTTGGAGTTATTGGTCGAGTGGTCGGTCGAGTGGTCGGTCGAGTCGTTGGTCGAGTAATTGGTCGAGTAGCTGGTCGAGTAGTTGGTCGAGTGATTGCTCCAGTAGTTGGTCGAGTAGTTGGTCGAGTGATTGGTCGAATAGTTGGTCGAGTAGTTGGTCGAGTAGTTGGTCGAGCCATTGGTCGAGTAGTTGGTCGAGTAGTTGGTCGAGTAGTTGGACGAGTAGTTGGTCGAGTTGTTGGTCGAGTAGTTGGTCGAGTAGTTGGTCAAATAGTTGGTCGAGTGATTGGTCGAGTAGTTGGTTGAGTAATTAGTCGAGTAGTTGGTCGAGTAGTTGGTCGAGTAGTTGGTCGAGTGATTGGTCGAGTGGTCAGTCGAGTGGTCGCTCGAGTAGTTGGTTGAGTAGTTGGTCGAGTAGTTGGTCGAGTAGTTGGTTGAGTAGTTGGTCGAGTAGTTGGTCGAGTAGTTGTTGGAGTTATTGGTCGAGTGATCGGTCGAGTGGTCGGTCGAGTCGTTGGTCGAGTAATTGGTCGAGTAGCTGGTCGAGTAGTTGGTCGAGTGATTGCTCCAGTAGTTGGTCGAGTAGTTGGTCGAGTGATTGGTCGAGTAGTTGGTCGAGTAGTTGGTCGAGTAGTTGGTCGAGCGATTGGTCGAGTAGTTGGTCGAGTAGTTGGTCGAGTAGTTGGACGAGTAGTTGGTCGAGTTGTTGGTCGAGTAGTTGGTCGAGTAGTTGGTCGAATAGTTGGTCGAGTGATTGGTCGAGTAGTTGGTTGAGTAATTAGTCGAGTAGTTGGTCGAGTAGTTGGTCGAGTAGTTGGTCGAGTGATTGGTCGAGTGGTCAGTCGAGTGGTCGCTCGAGTAGTTGGTCGAGTAGTTGGTCGAGTAGTTGGTCGAGTAGTTGGTCGAGTAGTTGGTCGAGTGATTGCTCCAGTAGTTGGTCGAGTAGTTGGTCGAGTGATTGGTCGAGTAGTTGGTCGAGTAGTTGGTCGAGTAGTTGGTCGAGTGATTGCTCCAGTAGTTGGTCGAGTAGTTGGTCGAGTGATTGGTCGAGTAGTTGGTCGAGTAGTTGGTCGAGTAGTTGGTCGAGTAGTTGGTTGAGTAGTTGGTCGAGTAGTTGGTCGAGTAGTTGGTCGAGTAGTTGGTCGAGTAGTTGGTCGAGTAGATTTTCGAGTAGTTGGTTGAGTAGTTGGTCGAGTAGTTGGTCGAGTAGTTGGTCGAGTAGTTGGTCGAGTAGTTGGTCGAGTAGTTGGTCGAGTAGTTGGTCGAGTGATTGGTCGAGTAGTTGGTTGAGTAATTAGTCGAGTAGTTGGTCGAGTAGTTGGTCGAGTGATTGGTCGAGTAGTTGGTCGAGTAGTTGGTCGAGTAGTTGGTCGAGTAGTTGGTGGAGTAGTTGGTCGAGTGATTGGTCGAGTGGTCAGTCGAGTGGTCGCTCGAGTAGATGGTCGAGTAGTTGGTCGAGTAGTTGGTCGAGTAGATTTTCGAGTAGTTGGTTGAGTAGTTGGTCGAGTAGTTGGTCGAGTAGTTGGTCGAGTAGTTGGTCGAGTAGTTGGTCGAGTAGTTGGTCGAGTAGATTTTCGAGTAGTTGGTTGAGTAGTTGGTCGAGTAGTTGGTCGAGTAGTTGGTCGAGTAGTTGGTCGAGTAGTTGGTCGAGTAGTTGGTCGAGTAGTTGGTCGAGTAGTTGGTCGAGTAGTTGGTCGAGTGATTGGTCGAGTATTTGGTTGAGTAATTAGTCGAGTAGTTGGTCGAGTAGTTGGTCGAGTGATTGGTCGAGTAGTTGGTCGAGTAGTTGGTCGAGTAGTTGGTCGAGTAGTTGGTCGAGTAGTTGGTCGAGTGATTGGACGACTAGTAAGACGACTTGTTGGTCGACTGGTTGGTCGAGTGGTGGGTCGAGTAGTTGGTCGAGCGATTGGTCGAGTAGTTGGTCGAGTAGTTGGTCGAGTAGTTGGTCGAGTAGTTGGTTGAGTAGTTGGTCGAGTAGTTGGTCGAGTAGTTGGTCGAGTGATTGGTCGAGTAGTCGGTCGAGTGGTCGGTCGAGTAGTTGGTCGAGTAGTTGGTCGAGTAGTTGGTCGAGTAGTTGGTCGAGTGATTGGTCGAGTAGTTGGACGAGTAGTTGGTCGAGTTGTTGGTCGAGTAGTTGGTCGAGTAGTTGGTCGAATAGTTGGTCGAGTGATTGGTCGAGTAGTTGGTTGAGTAATTAGTCCAGTAGTTGGTCGAGTAGTTGGTCGAGTAGTTGGTCGAGTGATTGGTCGAGTGGTCAGTCGAGTGGTCGCTCGAGTAGTTGGTCGAGTAGTTGGTCGAGTAGTTGGTCGAGTAGTTGGTCGAGTGATTGCTCCAGTAGTTGGTCGAGTAGTTGGTCGAGTGATTGGTCGAGTAGTTGGTCGAGTAGTTGGTCGAGTAGTTGGTCGAGTGATTGCTCCAGTAGTTGGTCGAGTAGTTGGTCGAGTGATTGGTCGAGTAGTTGGTCGAGTAGTTGGTCGAGTAGTTGGTCGAGTAGTTGGTCGAGTAGTTGGTCGAGTAGTTGGTCGAGTGATTGGACGACTAGTAAGACGACTTGTTGGTCGACTGGTTGGTCGAGTGGTGGGTCGAGTAGTTGGTCGAGTAGTTGGTCGAGTAGTTGGTCGAGTAGTTGGTCGAGTAGTTGGTTGAGTAGTTGGTCGAGTAGTTGGTCGAGTAGTTGGTCGAGTGATTGGTCGAGTAGTCGGTCGAGTGGTCGGTCGAGTAGTTGGTCGAGTAGTTGGTCGAGTAGTTGGTCGAGTAGTTGGTCGAGTGATTGGTCGAGTAGTCGGTCGAGTAGTTGGTCGAGTGATTGGTCGAGTAGTTGGTCGAGTAGTTGGTCGAGTAGTTGGTCGAGTAGTTGGTCGAGTAGTTGGTCGAGTAGTTGGTCGAGTAGTTGGTCGAGTAGTTGGTCAAGTAGTTGGTCGAGTAGATGGTCGAGTAGTTGGTCGAGAAGTTGGTCGAGTGATTGGTCGAGTGATTGGTCTAGTAGTCGGTCGAGTGGTCGGTCGAGTAGTTGGTCGAATAGGTGGTCGAGTAGTTGGTCGAGTAGTTGGTCGAGTAGTTGGTCGAGTGATTGGTCGAGTAGTTGGTCGAGTAGTTGGTTGAGTAGTTGGTCGAGAAGTTGGTCGAGTAGCTGGTCGAGTGATTGGTCGAGTAGTCGGTCGAGTGGTCAGTCGAGTAGTTGGTCGAGTAGTTGGTCGAGTAGTTGGTCGAGTAGTTGGTCGAGTAGTTGGTCGAGTAGTTGGTCGAGTAGTTGGTCGAGTAGTTGGTCGAGCGAATGGTCGAGTAGTTGGTCGAGTGATTGGTCGAGTAGTTAGTCAAGTAGTTGGTCGAGTAGTTGGTCGAGTAGTTGGTCGAGTAGTTGGTCGAGTGATTGGTCTAGTAGTTGGTCGAGTAGTTGTTCGAGTGATTGGTCGAGTGGTCGGTCGAGTAGTTGGTCGAGTAGTTGGTCGAGTAGTTTGTCGAGTAGTTGGTCGAGTAGTTGGTTCAGTAGTTGGTCGAGTAGTTGGTTTAGTGATTGGTCGAGTAGTTGGTCGAGTAATTGGTTGAGTAGTTGGTCGAGTAGTTGGTCGAGTAGTTGGTCGAGTGATTGGTCGAGTAGACGGTCGAGTGGTCGGTCGAGTAGTTGGTCGAGTAGTTGGTCGAGTAGTTGGTCGAGTAGATGGTCGAGTAGTTGGTCTAGTAGTTGGTCGAGTAGTTGGTCGAGTGATTGATTGGTCGAGTAGTTGGTCGAGTAGATGGTCGAGTAGTTGTTGGAGTTATTGGTCGAGTGATCGGTCGAGTGGTCGGTCGAGTCGTTGGTCGAGTAATTGGTCGAGTAGCTGGTCGAGTAGTTGGTCGAGTGATTGCTCCAGTAGTTGGTCAAGTAGTTGGTCGAGTGATTGGTCGAGTAGTTGGTCGAGTAGTTGGTCGAGTAGTTGGTCGAGCGATTGGTCGAGTAGTTGGTCGAGTAGTTGGTCGAGTAGTTGGACGAGTAGTTGGTCGAGTTGTTGGTCGAGTAGTTGGTCGAGTAGTTGGTCGAATAGTTGGTCGAGTGATTGGTCGAGAAGTTGGTTGACTAATTAGTCGAGTAGTTGGTCGAGTAGTTGGTCGAGTAGTTGGTCGAGTGATTGGTCGAGTGGTCAGTCGAGTGGTCGCTCGAGTAGTTGGTCGAGTAGTTGGTCGAGTAGTTGGTCGAGTAGTTGGTCGAGTAGTTGGTCGAGTGATTGCTCCAGTAGTTGGTCGAGTAGTTGGTCGAGTGATTGGTAGAGTAGTTGGTCGAGTAGTTGGTCGAGTAGTTGGTCGAGTGATTGCTCCAGTAGTTGGTCGAGTAGTTGGTCGAGTGATTGGTCGAGTAGTTGGTCGAGAAGTTGGACGAGTAGTTGGTCGAGTAGTTGGTTGAGTAGTTGCTCGAGTAGTTGGTCGAGTAGTTGGTCGAGTTATTGGTCGAGTAGTCGGTCGAGTGGTCGGTCGAGTAGTTGGTCGAGTAGTTGGTCGAGTAGTTGGTCGAGTAGATTTTCAAGTAGTTGGTTGAGTAGTTGGTCGAGTAGTTGGTCGAGTAGTTGGTCGAGTAGTTGGTCGAGTAGTTGGTCGAGTAGTTGGTCGAGTGATTGGTCGAGTAGTTGGTTGAGTAATTAGTCGAGTAG
Organism: Papilio elwesi; assembly: GCA_029849275.1. Lineage (NCBI taxonomy): Eukaryota > Metazoa > Arthropoda > Insecta > Lepidoptera > Papilionidae > Papilio > Papilio elwesi. The sequence goes on from JANLBV010000065.1 coordinate 52,752, forward strand.
TTGGTCGAGTAGTTGGTCGAGTGATTGGTCGAGTGGTTGGTCGAGTAGTTGGTCGAGTAGTTGGTCGAGTAGTTGGTCGAGTGATTGGTCGAGTGGTCAGTCGAGTGGTCGCTCGAGTAGTTGGTCGAGTAGTTGGTCGAGTAGTTGGTCGAGTGATTGCTCCAGTAGTTGGTCGAGTAGTTGGTCGAGTGATTGGTCGAGTAGTTGGTCGAGTGATTGCTCCAGTAGTTGGTCGAGTAGTTGGTCGAGTAGTTGTTGGAGTTATTGGTCGAGTGGTCGGTCGAGTGGTCGGTCGAGTCGTTGGTCGAGTAATTGGTCGAGTAGCTGGTCGAGTAGTTGGTCGAGTGATTGCTCCAGTAGTTGGTCGAGTAGTTGGTCGAGTGATTGGTCGAATAGTTGGTCGAGTAGTTGGTCGAGTAGTTGGTCGAGCGATTGGTCGAGTAGTTGGTCGAGTAGTTGGTCGAGTAGTTGGACGAGTAGTTGGTCGAGTTGTTGGTCGAGTAGTTGGTCGAGTAGTTGGTCAAATAGTTGGTCGAGTGATTGGTCGAGTAGTTGGTTGAGTAATTAGTCGAGTAGTTGGTCGAGTAGTTGGTCGAGTAATTGGTCGAGTGATTGGTCGAGTGGTCAGTCGAGTGGTCGCTCGAGTAGTTGGTTGAGTAGTTGGTCGAGTAGTTGGTCGAGTAGTTGGTCGAGTAGTTGGTCGAGTAGTTGGTCGAGTAGTTGTTGGAGTTATTGGTCGAGTGATCGGTCGAGTGGTCGGTCGAGTCGTTGGTCGAGTAATTGGTCGAGTAGCTGGTCGAGTAGTTGGTCGAGTAGTTGGTCGAGTAGTTGGTCGAGTGATTGGTCGAGTAGTTGGTCGAGTAGTTGGTTGAGTAGTTGGTCGAGAAGTTGGTCGAGTAGCTGGTCGAGTGATTGGTCGAGTAGTCGGTCGAGTGGTCAGTCGAGTAGTTGGTCGAGTAGTTGGTCGAGTAGTTGGTCGAGTAGTTGGTCGAGTAGTTGGTCGAGTAGTTGGTCGAGTAGTTGGTCGAGTAGTTGGTCGAGTAGTTGGTCGAGCGAATGGTCGAGTAGTTGGTCGAGTGATTGGTCGAGTAGTTAGTCAAGTAGTTGGTCGAGTAGTTGGTCGAGTAGTTGGTCGAGTAGTTGGTCGAGTGATTGGTCTAGTAGTTGGTCGAGTAGTTGTTCGAGTGATTGGTCGAGTGGTCGGTCGAGTAGTTGGTCGAGTAGTTGGTCGAGTAGTTTGTCGAGTAGTTGGTCGAGTAGTTGGTTCAGTAGTTGGTCGAGTAGTTGGTTTAGTGATTGGTCGAGTAGTTGGTCGAGTAATTGGTTGAGTAGTTGGTCGAGTAGTTGGTCGAGTAGTTGGTCGAGTGATTGGTCGAGTAGACGGTCGAGTGGTCGGTCGAGTAGTTGGTCGAGTAGTTGGTCGAGTAGTTGGTCGAGTAGATGGTCGAGTAGTTGGTCTAGTAGTTGGTCGAGTAGTTGGTCGAGTGATTGATTCGTCGAGTAGTTGGTCGAGTAGATGGTCGAGTAGTTGTTGGAGTTATTGGTCGAGTGATCGGTCGAGTGGTCGGTCGAGTCGTTGGTCGAGTAATTGGTCGAGTAGCTGGTCGAGTAGTTGGTCGAGTGATTGCTCCAGTAGTTGGTCAAGTAGTTGGTCGAGTGATTGGTCGAGTAGTTGGTCGAGTAGTTGGTCGAGTAGTTGGTCGAGCGATTGGTCGAGTAGTTGGTCGAGTAGTTGGTCGAGTAGTTGGACGAGTAGTTGGTCGAGTTGTTGGTCGAGTAGTTGGTCGAGTAGTTGGTCGAATAGTTGGTCGAGTGATTGGTCGAGTAGTTGGTTGAGTAATTAGTCGAGTAGTTGGTCGAGTAGTTGGTCGAGTAGTTGGTCGAGTGATTGGTCGAGTGGTCAGTCGAGTGGTCGCTCGAGTAGTTGGTCGAGTAGTTGGTCGAGTAGTTGGTCGAGTAGTTGGTCGAGTAGTTGGTCGAGTGATTGCTCCAGTAGTTGGTCGAGTAGTTGGTCGAGTGATTGGTAGAGTAGTTGGTCGAGTAGTTGGTCGAGTAGTTGGTCGAGTGATTGCTCCAGTAGTTGGTCGAGTAGTTGGTCGAGTGATTGGTCGAGTAGTTGGTCGAGTAGTTGGTCGAGTAGTTGGTCGAGTAGTTGGTTGAGTAGTTGCTCGAGTAGTTGGTCGAGTAGTTGGTCGAGTTATTGGTCGAGTAGTCGGTCGAGTGGTCGGTCGAGTAGTTGGTCGAGTAGTTGGTCGAGTAGTTGGTCGAGTAGATTTTCAAGTAGTTGGTTGAGTAGTTGGTCGAGTAGTTGGTCGAGTAGTTGGTCGAGTAGTTGGTCGAGTAGTTGGTCGAGTAGTTGGTCGAGTGATTGGTCGAGTAGTTGGTTGAGTAATTAGTCGAGTAGTTGGTCGAGTAGTTGGTCGAGTGATTGGTCGAGTGGTTGGTCGAGTAGTTGGTCGAGTAGTTGGTCGAGTAGTTGGTCGAGTGATTGGTCGAGTGGTCAGTCGAGTGGTCGCTCGAGTAGTTGGTCGAGTAGTTGGTCGAGTAGTTGGTCGAGTGATTGCTCCAGTAGTTGGTCGAGTAGTTGGTCGAGTGATTGGTCGAGTAGTTGGTCGAGTAGTTGGTCGAGTAGTTGGTCGAGTGATTGCTCCAGTAGTTGGTCGAGTAGTTGGTCGAGTAGTTGTTGGAGTTATTGGTCGAGTGGTCGGTCGAGTGGTCGGTCGAGTCGTTGGTCGAGTAATTGGTCGAGTAGCTGGTCGAGTAGTTGGTCGAGTGATTGCTCCAGTAGTTGGTCGAGTAGTTGGTCGAGTGATTGGTCGAATAGTTGGTCGAGTAGTTGGTCGAGTAGTTGGTCGAGCGATTGGTCGAGTAGTTGGTCGAGTAGTTGGTCGAGTAGTTGGACGAGTAGTTGGTCGAGTTGTTGGTCGAGTAGTTGGTCGAGTAGTTGGTCAAATAGTTGGTCGAGTGATTGGTCGAGTAGTTGGTTGAGTAATTAGTCGAGTTGTTGGTCGAGTAGTTGGTCGAGTAGTTGGTCGAGTGATTGGTCGAGTGGTCAGTCGAGTGGTCGCTCGAGTAGTTGGTTGAGTAGTTGGTCGAGTAGTTGGTCGAGTAGTTGGTCGAGTAGTTGGTCGAGTAGTTGGTCGAGTAGTTGTTGGAGTTATTGGTGGAGTGATCGGTCGAGTGGTCGGTCGAGTCGTTGGTCGAGTAGCTGGTCGAGTAGTTGGTCGAGTGATTGCTCCAGTAGTTGGTCGAGTGATTGGTCGAGTAGTTGGTCGAGTAGTTGGTCGAGTAGTTGGTCGAGCGATTGGTCGAGTAGTTGGTCGAGTAGTTGGTCGAGTAGTTGGACGAGTAGTTGGTCGAGTTGTTGGTCGAGTAGTTGGTCGAGTAGTTGGTCGAATAGTTGGTCGAGTGATTGGTCGAGTAGTTGGTTGAGTAATTAGTCGAGTAGTTGGTCGAGTAGTTGGTCGAGTAGTTGGTCGAGTGATTGGTCGAGTGGTCAGTCGAGTGGTCGCTCGAGTAGTTGGTCGAGTAGTTGGTCGAGTAGTTGGTCGAGTAGTTGGTCGAGTAGTTGGTCGAGTGATTGCTCCAGTAGTTGGTCGAGTAGTTGGTCGAGTGATTGGTCGAGTAGTTGGTCGAGTAGTTGGTCGAGTGATTGCTCCAGTAGTTGGTCGAGTAGTTGGTCGAGTGATTGGTCGAGTAGTTGGTCGAGTAGTTGGTCGAGTAGTTGGTCGAGTAGTTGGTTGAGTAGTTGGTCGAGTAGTTGGTCGAGTAGTTGGTCGAGTAGTTGGTCGAGTAGTTGGTCGAGTAGATTTTCGAGTAGTTGGTCGAGTAGTTGGTCGAGTAGTTGGTTGAGTAGTTGGTCGAGTAGTTGGTCGAGTAGTTGGTCGAGTGATTGGTCGAGTAGTCGGTCGAGTGGTCGGTCGAGTAGTTGGTTGAGTAATTAGTCGAGTAGTTGGTCGAGTAGTTGGTCGAGTGATTGGTCGAGTAGTTGGTCGAGTAGTTGGTTGAGTAGTTGGTCGAGTAGTTGGTCGAGTAGTTGGTCGAGTGATTGGTCGAGTAGTCGGTCGAGTGGTCGGTCGAGTAGTTGGTTGAGTAATTAGTCGAGTAGTTGGTCGAGTAGTTGGTCGAGTGATTGGTCGAGTAGTTGGTCGAGTAGTTGGTCGAGTAGTTGGTCGAGTAGTTGGTCGAGTAGTTGGTTGAGTAGTTGGTCGAGTAGTTGGTCGAGTAGTTGGTCGAGTTATTGGTCGAATAGTCGGTCGAGTGGTCGTTCGAGTAGTTGGTCGAGTAGTTGGTCGAGTAGTTGGTCGAGTAGATTTTCGAGTAGTTGGTTGAGTAGTTGGTCGAGTAGTTGGTCGAGTAGTTGGTCGAGTAGTTGGTCGAGTAGTTGGTCGAGTAGTTGGTCGAGTGATTGGTCGAGTAGTTGGTTGAGTAATTAGTCGAGTAGTTGGTCGAGTAGTTGGTCGAGTGATTGGTCGAGTAGTTGGTCGAGTGATTGGTAGAGTAGTTGGTCGAGTAGTTGGTCGAGTAGTTGGTCGAGTGATTGCTCCAGTAGTTGGTCGAGTAGTTGGTCGAGTGATTGGTCGAGTAGTTGGTCGAGTAGTTGGTCGAGTAGTTGGTCGAGTAGTTGGTTGAGTAGTTGCTCGAGTAGTTGGTCGAGTAGTTGGTCGAGTTATTGGTCGAGTAGTCGGTCGAGTGGTCGGTCGAGTGGTCGGTCGAGTAGTTGGTCGAGTAGTTGGTCGAGTAGTTGGTCGAGTAGATTTTCAAGTAGTTGGTTGAGTAGTTGGTCGAGTAGTTGGTCGAGTAGTTGGTCGAGTAGTTGGTCGAGTAGTTGGTCGAGTAGTTGGTCGAGTGATTGGTCGAGTAGTTGGTTGAGTAATTAGTCGAGTAGTTGGTCGAGTAGTTGGTCGAGTGATTGGTCGAGTGGTTGGTCGAGTAGTTGGTCGAGTAGTTGGTCGAGTAGTTGGTCTAGTGATTGGTCGAGTGGTCAGTCGAGTGGTCGCTCGAGTAGTTGGTCGAGTAGTTGGTCGAGTAGTTGGTCGAGTGATTGCTCCAGTAGTTGGTCGAGTAGTTGGTCGAGTGATTGGTCGAGTAGTTGGTCGAGTGATTGCTCCAGTAGTTGGTCGAGTAGTTGGTCGAGTAGTTGTTGGAGTTATTGGTCGAGTGGTCGGTCGAGTGGTCGGTCGAGTCGTTGGTCGAGTAATTGGTCGAGTAGCTGGTCGAGTAGTTGGTCGAGTGATTGCTCCAGTAGTTGGTCGAGTAGTTGGTCGAGTGATTGGTCGAATAGTTGGTCGAGTAGTTGGTCGAGTAGTTGGTCGAGCGATTGGTCGAGTAGTTGGTCGAGTAGTTGGTCGAGTAGTTGGACGAGTAGTTGGTCGAGTTGTTGGTCGAGTAGTTGGTCGAGTAGTTGGTCAAATAGTTGGTCGAGTGATTGGTCGAGTAGTTGGTTGAGTAATTAGTCGAGTAGTTGGTCGAGTAGTTGGTCGAGTAGTTGGTCGAGTGATTGGTCGAGTGGTCAGTCGAGTGGTCGCTCGAGTAGTTGGTTGAGTAGTTGGTCGAGTAGTTGGTCGAGTAGTTGGTCGAGTAGTTGGTCGAGTAGTTGGTCGAGTAGTTGTTGGAGTTATTGGTCGAGTGATCGGTCGAGTGGTCGGTCGAGTCGTTGGTCGAGTAATTGGTCGAGTAGCTGGTCGAGTAGTTGGTCGAGTAGTTGGTCGAGTAGTTGGTCGAGTGATTGGTCGAGTAGTTGGTCGAGTAGTTGGTTGAGTAGTTGGTCGAGAAGTTGGTCGAGTAGCTGGTCGAGTGATTGGTCGAGTAGTCGGTCGAGTGGTCAGTCGAGTAGTTGGTCGAGTAGTTGGTCGAGTAGTTGGTCGAGTAGTTGGTCGAGTAGTTGGTCGAGTAGTTGGTCGAGTAGTTGGTCGAGTAGTTGGTCGAGTAGTTGGTCGAGCGAATGGTCGAGTAGTTGGTCGAGTGATTGGTCGAGTAGTTAGTCAAGTAGTTGGTCGAGTAGTTGGTCGAGTAGTTGGTCGAGTAGTTGGTCGAGTGATTGGTCTAGTAGTTGGTCGAGTAGTTGTTCGAGTGATTGGTCGAGTGGTCGGTCGAGTAGTTGGTCGAGTAGTTGGTCGAGTAGTTTGTCGAGTAGTTGGTCGAGTAGTTGGTTCAGTAGTTGGTCGAGTAGTTGGTTTAGTGATTGGTCGAGTAGTTGGTCGAGTAATTGGTTGAGTAGTTGGTCGAGTAGTTGGTCGAGTAGTTGGTCGAGTGATTGGTCGAGTAGACGGTCGAGTGGTCGGTCGAGTAGTTGGTCGAGTAGTTGGTCGAGTAGTTGGTCGAGTAGATGGTCGAGTAGTTGGTCTAGTAGTTGGTCGAGTAGTTGGTCGAGTGATTGATTCGTCGAGTAGTTGGTCGAGTAGATGGTCGAGTAGTTGTTGGAGTTATTGGTCGAGTGATCGGTCGAGTGGTCGGTCGAGTCGTTGGTCGAGTAATTGGTAGAGTAGCTGGTCGAGTAGTTGGTCGAGTGATTGCTCCAGTAGTTGGTCAAGTAGTTGGTCGAGTGATTGGTCGAGTAGTTGGTCGAGTAGTTGGTCGAGTAGTTGGTCGAGCGATTGGTCGAGTAGTTGGTCGAGTAGTTGGTCGAGTAGTTGGACGAGTAGTTGGTCGAGTTGTTGGTCGAGTAGTTGGTCGAGTAGTTGGTCGAATAGTTGGTCGAGTGATTGGTCGAGTAGTTGGTTGAGTAATTAGTCGAGTAGTTGGTCGAGTAGTTGGTCGAGTAGTTGGTCGAGTGATTGGTCGAGTGGTCAGTCGAGTGGTCGCTCGAGTAGTTGGTCGAGTAGTTGGTCGAGTAGTTGGTCGAGTAGTTGGTCGAGTAGTTGGTCGAGTGATTGCTCCAGTAGTTGGTCGAGTAGTTGGTCGAGTGATTGGTAGAGTAGTTGGTCGAGTAGTTGGTCGAGTAGTTGGTCGAGTGATTGCTCCAGTAGTTGGTCGAGTAGTTGGTCGAGTGATTGGTCGAGTAGTTGGTCGAGTAGTTGGTCGAGTAGTTGGTCGAGTAGTTGGTTGAGTAGTTGCTCGAGTAGTTGGTCGAATAGTTGGTCGAGTTATTGGTCGAGTAGTCGGTCGAGTGGTCGGTCGAGTAGTTGGTCGAGTAGTTGGTCGAGTAGTTGGTCGAGTAGATTTTCAAGTAGTTGGTTGAGTAGTTGGTCGAGTAGTTGGTCGAGTAGTTGGTCGAGTAGTTGGTCGAGTAGTTGGTCGAGTAGTTGGTCGAGTGATTGGTCGAGTAGTTGGTTGAGTAATTAGTCGAGTAGTTGGTCGAGTAGTTGGTCGAGTGATTGGTCGAGTGGTTGGTCGAGTAGTTGGTCGAGTAGTTGGTCGAGTAGTTGGTCGAGTGATTGGTCGAGTGGTCAGTCGAGTGGTCGCTCGAGTAGTTGGTCGAGTAGTTGGTCGAGTAGTTGGTCGAGTGATTGCTCCAGTAGTTGGTCGAGTAGTTGGTCGAGTGATTGGTCGAGTAGTTGGTCGAGTAGTTGGTCGAGTAGTTGGTCGAGTGATTGCTCCAGTAGTTGGTCGAGTAGTTGGTCGAGTAGTTGTTGGAGTTATTGGTCGAGTGGTCGGTCGAGTGGTCGGTCGAGTCGTTGGTCGAGTAATTGGTCGAGTAGCTGGTCGAGTAGTTGGTCGAGTGATTGCTCCAGTAGTTGGTCGAGTAGTTGGTCGAGTGATTGGTCGAATAGTTGGTCGAGTAGTTGGTCGAGTAGTTGGTCGAGCGATTGGTCGAGTAGTTGGTCGAGTAGTTGGTCGAGTAGTTGGACGAGTAGTTGGTCGAGTTGTTGGTCGAGTAGTTGGTCGAGTAGTTGGTCAAATAGTTGGTCGAGTGATTGGTCGAGTAGTTGGTTGAGTAATTAGTCGAGTTGTTGGTCGAGTAGTTGGTCGAGTAGTTGGTCGAGTGATTGGTCGAGTGGTCAGTCGAGTGGTCGCTCGAGTAGTTGGTTGAGTAGTTGGTCGAGTAGTTGGTCGAGTAGTTGGTCGAGTAGTTGGTCGAGTAGTTGGTCGAGTAGTTGTTGGAGTTATTGGTGGAGTGATCGGTCGAGTGGTCGGTCGAGTCGTTGGTCGAGTAGCTGGTCGAGTAGTTGGTCGAGTGATTGCTCCAGTAGTTGGTCGAGTGATTGGTCGAGTAGTTGGTCGAGTAGTTGGTCGAGTAGTTGGTCGAGCGATTGGTCGAGTAGTTGGTCGAGTAGTTGGTCGAGTAGTTGGACGAGTAGTTGGTCGAGTTGTTGGTCGAGTAGTTGGTCGAGTAGTTGGTCGAATAGTTGGTCGAGTGATTGGTCGAGTAGTTGGTTGAGTAATTAGTCGAGTAGTTGGTCGAGTAGTTGGTCGAGTGATTGGTCGAGTGGTTGGTCGAGTAGTTGGTCGAGTAGTTGGTCGAGTAGTTGGTCGAGTGATTGGTCGAGTGGTCAGTCGAGTGGTCGCTCGAGTAGTTGGTCGAGTAGTTGGTCGAGTAGTTGGTCGAGTGATTGCTCCAGTAGTTGGTCGAGTAGTTGGTCGAGTGATTGGTCGAGTAGTTGGTCGAGTGATTGCTCCAGTAGTTGGTCGAGTAGTTGGTCGAGTAGTTGTTGGAGTTATTGGTCGAGTGGTCGGTCGAGTGGTCGGTCGAGTCGTTGGTCGAGTAATTGGTCGAGTAGCTGGTCGAGTAGTTGGTCGAGTGATTGCTCCAGTAGTTGGTCGAGTAGTTGGTCGAGTGATTGGTCGAATAGTTGGTCGAGTAGTTGGTCGAGTAGTTGGTCGAGCGATTGGTCGAGTAGTTGGTCGAGTAGTTGGTCGAGTAGTTGGACGAGTAGTTGGTCGAGTTGTTGGTCGAGTAGTTGGTCGAGTAGTTGGTCAAATAGTTGGTCGAGTGATTGGTCGAGTAGTTGGTTGAGTAATTAGTCGAGTAGTTGGTCGAGTAGTTGGTCGAGTAGTTGGTCGAGTGATTGGTCGAGTGGTCAGTCGAGTGGTCGCTCGAGTAGTTGGTTGAGTAGTTGGTCGAGTAGTTGGTCGAGTAGTTGGTCGAGTAGTTGGTCGAGTAGTTGGTCGAGTAGTTGTTGGAGTTATTGGTCGAGTGATCGGTCGAGTGGTCGGTCGAGTCGTTGGTCGAGTAATTGGTCGAGTAGCTGGTCGAGTAGTTGGTCGAGTAGTTGGTCGAGTAGTTGGTCGAGTGATTGGTCGAGTAGTTGGTCGAGTAGTTGGTTGAGTAGTTGGTCGAGAAGTTGGTCGAGTAGCTGGTCGAGTGATTGGTCGAGTAGTCGGTCGAGTGGTCAGTCGAGTAGTTGGTCGAGTAGTTGGTCGAGTAGTTGGTCGAGTAGTTGGTCGAGTAGTTGGTCGAGTAGTTGGTCGAGTAGTTGGTCGAGTAGTTGGTCGAGTAGTTGGTCGAGCGAATGGTCGAGTAGTTGGTCGAGTGATTGGTCGAGTAGTTAGTCAAGTAGTTGGTCGAGTAGTTGGTCGAGTAGTTGGTCGAGTAGTTGGTCGAGTGATTGGTCTAGTAGTTGGTCGAGTAGTTGTTCGAGTGATTGGTCGAGTGGTCGGTCGAGTAGTTGGTCGAGTAGTTGGTCGAGTAGTTTGTCGAGTAGTTGGTCGAGTAGTTGGTTCAGTAGTTGGTCGAGTAGTTGGTTTAGTGATTGGTCGAGTAGTTGGTCGAGTAATTGGTTGAGTAGTTGGTCGAGTAGTTGGTCGAGTAGTTGGTCGAGTGATTGGTCGAAAAGACGGTCGAGTGGTCGGTCGAGTAGTTGGTCGAGTAGTTGGTCGAGTAGTTGGTCGAGTAGATGGTCGAGTAGTTGGTCTAGTAGTTGTTGAGTAGTTGGTCGAGTGATTGATTCGTCGAGTAGTTGGTCGAGTAGATGGTCGAGTAGTTGTTGGAGTTATTGGTCGAGTGATCGGTCGAGTGGTCGGTCGAGTCGTTGGTCGAGTAATTGGTCGAGTAGCTGGTCGAGTAGTTGGTCGAGTGATTGCTCCAGTAGTTGGTCAAGTAGTTGGTCGAGTGATTGGTCGAGTAGTTGGTCGAGTAGTTGGTCGAGTAGTTGGTCGAGCGATTGGTCGAGTAGTTGGTCGAGTAGTTGGTCGAGTAGATGGACGAGTAGTTGGTCGAGTTGTTGGTCGAGTAGTTGGTCGAGTAGTTGGTCGAATAGTTGGTCGAGTGATTGGTCGAGTAGTTGGTTGAGTAATTAGTCGAGTAGTTGGTCGAGTAGTTGGTCGAGTAGTTGGTCGAGTGATTGGTCGAGTGGTCAGTCGAGTGGTCGCTCGAGTAGTTGGTCGAGTAGTTGGTCGAGTAGTTGGTCGAGTAGTTGGTCGAGTAGTTGGTCGAGTGATTGCTCCAGTAGTTGGTCGAGTAGTTGGTCGAGTGATTGGTAGAGTAGTTGGTCGAGTAGTTGGTCGAGTAGTTGGTCGAGTGATTGCTCCAGTAGTTGGTCGAGTAGTTGGTCGAGTGATTGGTCGAGTAGTTGGTCGAGTAGTTGGTCGAGTAGTTGGTCGAGTAGTTGGTTGAGTAGTTGCTCGAGTAGTTGGTCGAGTAGTTGGTCGAGTTATTGGTCGAGTAGTCGGTCGAGTGGTCGGTCGAGTAGTTGGTCGAGTAGTTGGTCGAGTAGTTGGTCGAGTAGATTTTCAAGTAGTTGGTTGAGTAGTTGGTCGAGTAGTTGGTCGAGTAGTTGGTCGAGTAGTTGGTCGAGTAGTTGGTCGAGTAGTTGGTCGAGTGATTGGTCGAGTAGTTGGTTGAGTAATTAGTCGAGTAGTTGGTCGAGTAGTTGGTCGAGTGATTGGTCGAGTGGTTGGTCGAGTAGTTGGTCGAGTAGTTGGTCGAGTAGTTGGTCGAGTGATTGGTCGAGTGGTCAGTCGAGTGGTCGCTCGAGTAGTTGGTCGAGTAGTTGGTCGAGTAGTTGGTCGAGTGATTGCTCCAGTAGTTGGTCGAGTAGTTGGTCGAGTGATTGGTCGAGTAGTTGGTCGAGTAGTTGGTCGAGTAGTTGGTCGAGTGATTGCTCCAGTAGTTGGTCGAGTAGTTGGTCGAGTAGTTGTTGGAGTTATTGGTCGAGTGGTCGGTCGAGTGGTCGGTCGAGTCGTTGGTCGAGTAATTGGTCGAGTAGCTGGTCGAGTAGTTGGTCGAGTGATTGCTCCAGTAGTTGGTCGAGTAGTTGGTCGAGTGATTGGTCGAATAGTTGGTCGAGTAGTTGGTCGAGTAGTTGGTCGAGCGATTGGTCGAGTAGTTGGTCGAGTAGTTGGTCGAGTAGTTGGACGAGTAGTTGGTCGAGTTGTTGGTCGAGTAGTTGGTCGAGTAGTTGGTCAAATAGTTGGTCGAGTGATTGGTCGAGTAGTTGGTTGAGTAATTAGTCGAGTTGTTGGTCGAGTAGTTGGTCGAGTAGTTGGTCGAGTGATTGGTCGAGTGGTCAGTCGAGTGGTCGCTCGAGTAGTTGGTTGAGTAGTTGGTCGAGTAGTTGGTCGAGTAGTTGGTCGAGTAGTTGGTCGAGTAGTTGGTCGAGTAGTTGTTGGAGTTATTGGTGGAGTGATCGGTCGAGTGGTCGGTCGAGTCGTTGGTCGAGTAGCTGGTCGAGTAGTTGGTCGAGTGATTGCTCCAGTAGTTGGTCGAGTGATTGGTCGAGTAGTTGGTCGAGTAGTTGGTCGAGTAGTTGGTCGAGCGATTGGTCGAGTAGTTGGTCGAGTAGTTGGTCGAGTAGTTGGACGAGTAGTTGGTCGAGTTGTTGGTCGAGTAGTTGGTCGAGTAGTTGGTCGAATAGTTGGTCGAGTGATTGGTCGAGTAGTTGGTTGAGTAATTAGTCGAGTAGTTGGTCGAGTAGTTGGTCGAGTAGTTGGTCGAGTGATTGGTCGAGTGGTCAGTCGAGTGGTCGCTCGAGTAGTTGGTCGAGTAGTTGGTCGAGTAGTTGGTCGAGTAGTTGGTCGAGTAGTTGGTCGAGTGATTGCTCCAGTAGTTGGTCGAGTAGTTGGTCGAGTGATTGGTCGAGTAGTTGGTCGAGTAGTTGGTCGAGTGATTGCTCCAGTAGTTGGTCGAGTAGTTGGTCGAGTGATTGGTCGAGTAGTTGGTCGAGTAGTTGGTCGAGTAGTTGGTCGAGTAGTTGGTTGAGTAGTTGGTCGAGTAGTTGGTCGAGTAGTTGGTCGAGTAGTTGGTCGAGTAGTTGGTCGAGTAGATTTTCGAGTAGTTGGTCGAGTAGTTGGTCGAGTAGTTGGTTGAGTAGTTGGTCGAGTAGTTGGTCGAGTAGTTGGTCGAGTGATTGATCGAGTAGTCGGTCGAGTGGTCGGTCGAGTAGTTGGTTGAGTAATTAGTCGAGTAGTTGGTCGAGTAGTTGGTCGAGTGATTGGTCGAGTAGTTGGTCGAGTAGTTGGTTGAGTAGTTGGTCGAGTAGTTGGTCGAGTAGTTGGTCGAGTGATTGGTCGAGTAGTCGGTCGAGTGGTCGGTCGAGTAGTTGGTTGAGTAATTAGTCGAGTAGTTGGTCGAGTAGTTGGTCGAGTGATTGGTCGAGTAGTTGGTCGAGTAGTTGGTCGAGTAGTTGGTCGAGTAGTTGGTCGAGTAGTTGGTTGAGTAGTTGGTCGAGTAGTTGGTCGAGTAGTTGGTCGAGTTATTGGTCGAGTAGTCGGTCGAGTGGTCGTTCGAGTAGTTGGTCGAGTAGTTGGTCGAGTAGTTGGTCGAGTAGATTTTCGAGTAGTTGGTTGAGTAGTTGGTCGAGTAGTTGGTCGAGTAGTTGGTCGAGTAGTTGGTCGAGTAGTTGGTCGAGTAGTTGGTCGAGTGATTGGTCGAGTAGTTGGTTGAGTAATTAGTCGAGTAGTTGGTCGAGTAGTTGGTCGAGTGATTGGTCGAGTAGTTGGTCGAGTGATTGGTAGAGTAGTTGGTCGAGTAGTTGGTCGAGTAGTTGGTCGAGTGATTGCTCCAGTAGTTGGTCGAGTAGTTGGTCGAGTGATTGGTCGAGTAGTTGGTCGAGTAGTTGGTCGAGTAGTTGGTCGAGTAGTTGGTTGAGTAGTTGCTCGAGTAGTTGGTCGAGTAGTTGGTCGAGTTATTGGTCGAGTAGTCGGTCGAGTGGTCGGTCGAGTGGTCGGTCGAGTAGTTGGTCGAGTAGTTGGTCGAGTAGTTGGTCGAGTAGATTTTCAAGTAGTTGGTTGAGTAGTTGGTCGAGTAGTTGGTCGAGTAGTTGGTCGAGTAGTTGGTCGAGTAGTTGGTCGAGTAGTTGGTCGAGTGATTGGTCGAGTAGTTGGTTGAGTAATTAGTCGAGTAGTTGGTCGAGTAGTTGGTCGAGTGATTGGTCGAGTGGTTGGTCGAGTAGTTGGTCGAGTAGTTGGTCGAGTAGTTGGTCGAGTGATTGGTCGAGTGGTCAGTCGAGTGGTCGCTCGAGTAGTTGGTCGAGTAGTTGGTCGAGTAGTTGGTCGAGTGATTGCTCCAGTAGTTGGTCGAGTAGTTGGTCGAGTGATTGGTCGAGTAGTTGGTCGAGTGATTGCTCCAGTAGTTGGTCGAGTAGTTGGTCGAGTAGTTGTTGGAGTTATTGGTCGAGTGGTCGGTCGAGTGGTCGGTCGAGTCGTTGGTCGAGTAATTGGTCGAGTAGCTGGTCGAGTAGTTGGTCGAGTGATTGCTCCAGTAGTTGGTCGAGTAGTTGGTCGAGTGATTGGTCGAATAGTTGGTCGAGTAGTTGGTCGAGTAGTTGGTCGAGCGATTGGTCGAGTAGTTGGTCGAGTAGTTGGTCGAGTAGTTGGACGAGTAGTTGGTCGAGTTGTTGGTCGAGTAGTTGGTCGAGTAGTTGGTCAAATAGTTGGTCGAGTGATTGGTCGAGTAGTTGGTTGAGTAATTAGTCGAGTAGTTGGTCGAGTAGTTGGTCGAGTAGTTGGTCGAGTGATTGGTCGAGTGGTCAGTCGAGTGGTCGCTCGAGTAGTTGGTTGAGTAGTTGGTCGAGTAGTTGGTCGAGTAGTTGGTCGAGTAGTTGGTCGAGTAGTTGGTCGAGTAGTTGTTGGAGTTATTGGTGGAGTGATCGGTCGAGTGGTCGGTCGAGTCGTTGGTCGAGTAATTGGTCGAGTAGCTGGTCGAGTAGTTGGTCGAGTAGTTGGTCGAGTAGTTGGTCGAGTGATTGGTCGAGTAGTTGGTCGAGTAGTTGGTTGAGTAGTTGGTCGAGAAGTTGGTCGAGTAGCTGGTCGAGTGATTGGTCGAGTAGTCGGTCGAGTGGTCAGTCGAGTAGTTGGTCGAGTAGTTGGTCGAGTAGTTGGTCGAGTAGTTGGTCGAGTAGTTGGTCGAGTAGTTGGTCGAGTAGTTGGTCGAGTAGTTGGTCGAGTAGTTGGTCGAGCGAATGGTCGAGTAGTTGGTCGAGTGATTGGTCGAGTAGTTAGTCAAGTAGTTGGTCGAGTAGTTGGTCGAGTAGTTGGTCGAGTAGTTGGTCGAGTGATTGGTCTAGTAGTTGGTCGAGTAGTTGTTCGAGTGATTGGTCGAGTGGTCGGTCGAGTAGTTGGTCGAGTAGTTGGTCGAGTAGTTTGTCGAGTAGTTGGTCGAGTAGTTGGTTCAGTAGTTGGTCGAGTAGTTGGTTTAGTGATTGGTCGAGTAGTTGGTCGAGTAATTGGTTGAGTAGTTGGTCGAGTAGTTGGTCGAGTAGTTGGTCGAGTGATTGGTCGAGTAGACGGTCGAGTGGTCGGTCGAGTAGTTGGTCGAGTAGTTGGTCGAGTAGTTGGTCGAGTAGATGGTCGAGTAGTTGGTCTAGTAGTTGGTCGAGTAGTTGGTCGAGTGATTGATTCGTCGAGTAGTTGGTCGAGTAGATGGTCGAGTAGTTGTTGGAGTTATTGGTCGAGTGATCGGTCGAGTGGTCGGTCGAGTCGTTGGTCGAGTAATTGGTCGAGTAGCTGGTCGAGTAGTTGGTCGAGTGATTGCTCCAGTAGTTGGTCAAGTAGTTGGTCGAGTGATTGGTCGAGTAGTTGGTCGAGTAGTTGGTCGAGTAGTTGGTCGAGCGATTGGTCGAGTAGTTGGTCGAGTAGTTGGTCGAGTAGTTGGACGAGTAGTTGGTCGAGTTGTTGGTCGAGTAGTTGGTCGAGTAGTTGGTCGAATAGTTGGTCGAGTGATTGGTCGAGTAGTTGGTTGAGTAATTAGTCGAGTAGTTGGTCGAGTAGTTGGTCGAGTAGTTGGTCGAGTGATTGGTCGAGTGGTCAGTCGAGTGGTCGCTCGAGTAGTTGGTCGAGTAGTTGGTCGAGTAGTTGGTCGAGTAGTTGGTCGAGTAGTTGGTCGAGTGATTGCTCCAGTAGTTGGTCGAGTAGTTGGTCGAGTGATTGGTAGAGTAGTTGGTCGAGTAGTTGGTCGAGTAGTTGGTCGAGTGATTGCTCCAGTAGTTGGTCGAGTAGTTGGTCGAGTGATTGGTCGAGTAGTTGGTCGAGTAGTTGGTCGAGTAGTTGGTCGAGTAGTTGGTTGAGTAGTTGCTCGAGTAGTTGGTCGAGTAGTTGGTCGAGTTATTGGTCGAGTAGTCGGTCGAGTGGTCGGTCGAGTAGTTGGTCGAGTAGTTGGTCGAGTAGTTGGTCGAGTAGATTTTCAAGTAGTTGGTTGAGTAGTTGGTCGAGTAGTTGGTCGAGTAGTTGGTCGAGTAGTTGGTCGAGTAGTTGGTCGAGTAGTTGGTCGAGTGATTGGTCGAGTAGTTGGTTGAGTAATTAGTCGAGTAGTTGGTCGAGTAGTTGGTCGAGTGATTGGTCGAGTGGTTGGTCGAGTAGTTGGTCGAGTAGTTGGTCGAGTAGTTGGTCGAGTGATTGGTCGAGTGGTCAGTCGAGTGGTCGCTCGAGTAGTTGGTCGAGTAGTTGGTCGAGTAGTTGGTCGAGTGATTGCTCCAGTAGTTGGTCGAGTAGTTGGTCGAGTGATTGGTCGAGTAGTTGGTCGAGTAGTTGGTCGAGTAGTTGGTCGAGTGATTGCTCCAGTAGTTGGTCGAGTAGTTGGTCGAGTAGTTGTTGGAGTTATTGGTCGAGTGGTCGGTCGAGTGGTCGGTCGAGTCGTTTGTCGAGTAATTGGTCGAGTAGTTGGTCGAGTAGTTGGTCGAGTGATTGGTCGAGTAGTTGGACGAGTAGTTGGTCGAGTTGTTGGTCGAGTAGTTGGTCGAGTAGTTGGTCGAATAGTTGGTCGAGTGATTGGTCGAGTAGTTGGTTGAGTAATTAGTCGAGTAGTTGGTCGAGTAGTTGGTCGAGTAGTTGGTCGAGTGATTGGTCGAGTGGTCAGTCGAGTGGTCGCTCGAGTAGTTGGTCGAGTAGTTGGTCGAGTAGTTGGTCGAGTAGTTGGTCGAGTAGTTGGTCGAGTGATTGCTCCAGTAGTTGGTCGAGTAGTTGGTCGAGTGATTGGTCGAGTAGTTGGTCGAGTAGTTGGTCGAGTAGTTGGTCGAGTGATTGCTCCAGTAGTTGGTCGAGTAGTTGGTCGAGTGATTGGTCGAGTAATTGGTCGAGTAGTTGGTCGAGTAGTTGGTCGAGTAGTTGGTTGAGTAGTTGGTCGAGTAGTTGGTCGAGTAGTTGGTCGAGTTATCGGTCGAGTAGTCGGTCGAGTGGTCGGTCGAGTAGTTGGTCGAGTAGTTGGTCGAGTAGTTGGTCGAGTAGATTTTCGAGTAGTTGGTTGAGTAGTTGGTCGAGTAGTTGGTCGAGTAGTTGGTCGAGTAGTTGGTCGAGTAGTTGGTCGAGTAGTTGGTCGAGTAGTTGGTCGAGTAGTTGGTCGAGTGATTGGTCGAGTAGTTGGTTGAGTAATTAGTCGAGTAGTTGGTCGAGTAGTTGGTCGAGTGATTGGTCGAGTAGTTGGTCGAGTAGTTGGTCGAGTAGTTGGTCGAGTAGTTGGTCGAGTAGTTGGTCGAGTGATTGGTCGAGTGGTCAGTCGAGTGGTCGCTCGAGTAGTTGGTTGAGTAGTTGGTCGAGTAGTTGGTCGAGTAGTTGGTCGAGTAGTTGGTCGAGTAGTTGGTCGAGTAGTTGGTCGAGTAGTTGGTCGAGTGATTGCTCCAGTAGTTGGTCGAGTAGTTGGTCGAGTGATTGGTCGAGTAGTTGGTCGAGTAGTTGGTCGAGTAGTTGGTCGAGTAGTTGGTTGAGTAGTTGGTCGAGTAGTTGGTCGAGTAGTTGGTCGAGTAGTTGGTCGAGTAGTTGGTCGAGTAGATTTTCGAGTAGTTGGTTGAGTAGTTGGTCGAGTAGTTGGTCGAGTAGTTGGTCGAGTAGTTGGTCGAGTAGTTGGTCGAGTAGTTGGTCGAGTGATTGGTCGAGTAGTTGGTTGAGTAATTAGTCGAGTAGTTGGTCGAGTAGTTGGTCGAGTAGTTGGTCGAGTAGTTGGTTGAGTAGTTGGTCGAGTAGTTGGTCGAGTAGTTGGTCGAGTGATTGGTCGAGTAGTCGGTCGAGTGGTCGGTCGAGTAGTTGGTCGAGTAGTTGGTCGAGTAGTTGGTCGAGTAGTTGGTCGAGTGATTGGTCGAGTAGTTGGACGAGTAGTTGGTCGAGTTGTTGGTCGAGTAGTTGGTCGAGTAGTTGGTCGAATAGTTGGTCGAGTGATTGGTCGAGTAGTTGGTTGAGTAATTAGTCGAGTAGTTGGTCGAGTAGTTGGTCGAGTAGTTGGTCGAGTGATTGGTCGAGTGGTCAGTCGAGTGGTCGCTCGAGTAGTTGGTCGAGTAGTTGGTCGAGTAGTTGGTCGAGTAGTTGGTCGAGTGATTGCTCGAGTAGTTGGTCGAGTAGTTGGTCGAGTGATTGGTCGAGTAGTTGGTCGAGTAGTTGGTCGAGTAGTTGGTCGAGTGATTGCTCCAGTAGTTGGTCGAGTAGTTGGTCGAGTAGTTGGTCGAGTGATTGCTCCAGTAGTTGGTCGAGTAGTTGGTCGAGTGATTGGTCGAGTAGTTGGTCGAGTAGTTGGTCGAGTAGTTGGTCGAGTGATTGCTCCAGTAGTTGGTCGAGTAGTTGGTCGAGTGATTGGTCGAGTAGTTGGTCGAGTAGTTGGTCGAGTAGTTGGTCGAGTAGTTGGTTGAGTAGTTGGTCGAGTAGTTGGTCGAGTAGTTGGTCGAGTAGTTGGTCGAGTAGTTGGTCGAGTAGATTTTCGAGTAGTTGGTTGAGTAGTTGGTCGAGTAGTTGGTCGAGTAGTTGGTCGATTAGTTGGTCGAGTAGTTGGTCGAGTAGTTGGTCGAGTAGTTGGTCGATTGATTGGTCGAGTAGTTGGTTGAGTAATTAGTCGAGTAGTTGGTCGAGTAGTTGGTCGAGTAGTTGGTCGAGTAGTTGGTCGAGTAGATTTTCGAGTAGTTGGTTGACTAGTTGGTCGAGTAGTTGGTCGAGTAGTTGGTCGAGTAGTTGGTCGAGTAGTTGGTTGAGTAGTTGATCGAGTAGTTGGTCGAGTAGTTGGTCGAGTTATTGGTCGAGTAGTCGGTCGAGTGGTCGGTCGAGTAGTTGGTCGAGTAGTTGGTCGAGTAGATTTTCGAGTAGTTGGTTGAGTAGTTGGTCGAGTAGTTGGTCGAGTGATTGCTCCAGTAGTTGGTCGAGTAGTTGGTCGAGTGATTGGTCGAGTAGTTGGTCGAGTAGTTGGTCGAGTAGTTGGTCGAGTAGTTGGTTGAGTAGTTGATCGAGTAGTTGGTCGAGTAGTTGGTCGAGTTATTGGTCGAGTAGTCGGTCGAGTGGTCGGTCGAGTAGTTGGTCGAGTAGTTGGTCGAGTAGATTTTCGAGTAGTTGGTTGAGTAGTTGGTCGAGTAGTTGGTCGAGTAGTTGGTCGAGTAGTTGGTCGAGTAGTTGGTCGAGTAGTTGGTCGAGTAGTTGGTCGAGTAGTTGGTCGAGTTATTGGTCGAGTAGTCGGTCGAGTGGTCGGTCGAGTAGTTGGTCGAGTAGTTGGTCGAGTAGTTGGTCGAGTAGATTTTCGAGTAGTTGGTTGAGTAGTTGGTCGAGTAGTTGGTCGAGTAGTTGGTCGAGTAGTTGGTCGAGTAGTTGGTCGAGTAGTTGGTCGAGTAGTTGGTCGAGTAGTTGGTCGAGTGATTGGTCGAGTAGTTGGTTGAGTAATTAGTCGAGTAGTTGGTCGAGTAGTTGGTCGAGTGATTGGTCTAGTAGTTGGTCGAGTAGTTGGTCGAGTAGTTGGTCGAGTAGTTGGTCGAGTAGTTGGTCGAGTGATTGGACGACTAGTAAGACGACTTGTTGGTCGACTGGTTGGTCGAGTGGTGGGTCGAGTAGTTGGTCGAGCGATTGGTCGAGTAGTTGGTCGAGTAGTTGGTCGAGTAGTTGGTCGAGTAGTTGGTTGAGTAGTTGGTCGAGTAGTTGGTCGAGTAGTTGGTCGAGTGATTGGTCGAGTAGTCGGTCGAGTGGTCGGTCGAGTAGTTGGTCGAGTAGTTGGTCGAGTAGTTGGTCGAGTAGTTGGTCGAGTGATTGGTCGAGTAGTTGGACGAGTAGTTGGTCGAGTTGTTGGTCGAGTAGTTGGTCGAGTAGTTGGTCGAATAGTTGGTCGAGTGATTGGTCGAGTAGTTGGTTGAGTAATTAGTCGAGTAGTTGGTCGAGTAGTTGGTCGAGTAGTTGGTCGAGTGATTGGTCGAGTGGTCAGTCGAGTGGTCGCTCGAGTAGTTGGTCGAGTAGTTGGTCGAGTAGTTGGTCGAGTAGTTGGTCGAGTAGTTGGTCGAGTAGTTGGTCGAGTGATTGGTCGAGTAGTTGGTCGAGTAGTTGGTCGAGTAGTTGGTCGAGTGATTGCTCCAGTAGTTGGTCGAGTAGTTGGTCGAGTGATTGGTCGAGTAGTTGGTCGAGTAGTTGGTCGAGTAGTTGGTCGAGTAGTTGGTTGAGTAGTTGGTCGAGTAGTTGGTCGAGTAGTTGGTCGAGTAGTTGGTCGAGTAGTTGGTCGAGTAGTTGGTCGAGTAGTTGGTCGAGTAGTTGGTCGAGTGATTGGTCGAGTAGTTGGTTGAGTAATTAGTCGAGTAGTTGGTCGAGTAGTTGGTCGAGTGATTGGTCGAGTAGTTGGTCGAGTAGTTGGTCGAGTAGTTGGTCGAGTAGTTGGTCGAGTAGTTGGTCGAGTGATTGGACGACTAGTAAGACGACTTGTTGGTCGACTGGTTGGTCGAGTGGTGGGTCGAGTAGTTGGTCGAGTAGTTGGTCGAGTAGATTTTCGAGTAGTTGGTTGAGTAGTTGGTCGAGTAGTTGGTCGAGTAGTTGGTCGAGTAGTTGGTCGAGTAGTTGGTCGAGTAGTTGGTCGAGTGATTGGTCGAGTAGTTGGTTGAGTAATTAGTCGAGTAGTTGGTCGAGTAGTTGGTCGAGTGATTGGTCGAGTAGTTGGTCGAGTAGTTGGTCGAGTAGTTGGTCGAGTAGTTGGTTGAGTAATTAGTCGAGTAGTTGGTCGAGTAGTTGGTCGAGTGATTGGTCGAGTAGTTGGTCGAGTAGTTGGTCGAGTAGTTGGTCGAGTAGTTGGTCGAGTGATTGGTCGAGTGGTCAGTCGAGTGGTCGCTCGAGTAGTTGGTCGAGTAGTTGGTCGAGTAGTTGGTCGAGTAGTTGGTCGAGTAGTTGGTCAAGTAGTTGGTCGAGTAGATGGTCGAGTAGTTGGTCGAGAAGTTGTTCGAGTGATTGGTCGAGTGATTGGTCTAGTAGTCGGTCGAGTGGTCGGTCGAGTAGTTGGTCGAATAGGTGGTCGAGTAGTTGGTCGAGTAGTTGGTCGAGTAGTTGGTCGAGTGATTGGTCGAGTAGTTGGTCGAGTAGTTGGTTGAGTAGTTGGTCGAGAAGTTGGTCGAGTAGCTGGTCGAGTGATTGGTCGAGTAGTCGGTCGAGTGGTCAGTCGAGTAGTTGGTCGAGTAGTTGGTCGAGTAGTTGGTCGAGTAGTTGGTCGAGTAGTTGGTCGAGTAGTTGGTCGAGTAGTTGGTCGAGTAGTTGGTCGAGTAGTTGGTCGAGCGAATGGTCGAGTAGTTGGTCGAGTGATTGGTCGAGTAGTTGGTCAAGTAGTTGGTCGAGTAGTTGGTCGAGTAGTTGGTCGAGTAGTTGGTCGAGTAGTTGGTCGAGTAGTTGGTCGAGTGATTGGTCTAGTAGTTGGTCGAGTAGTTGTTCGAGTGATTGGTCGAGTGGTCGGTCGAGTAGTTGGTCGAGTAGTTGGTCGAATAGTTTGTCGAGTAGTTGGTCGAGTAGTTGGTTCAGTAGTTGGTCGAGTAGTTGGTTTAGTGATTGGTCGAGTAGTTGGTCGGGTAATTGGTTGAGTAGTTGGTCGAGTAGTTGGTCGAGTAGTTGGTCGAGTGATTGGTCGAGTAGACGGTCGAGTGGTCGGTCGAGTAGTTGGTCGAGTAGTTGGTCGAGTAGTTGGTCGAGTAGATGGTCGAGTAGTTGGTCTAGTAGTTGGTCGAGTAGTTGGTCGAGTGATTGATTGGTCGAGTAGTTGGTCGAGTAGATGGTCGAGTAGTTGTTGGAGTTGTTGGTCGAGTGATCGGTCGAGTGGTCGGTCGAGTCGTTGGTCGAGTAATTGGTCGAGTAGCTGGTCGAGTAGTTGGTCGAGTGATTGCTCCAGTAGTTGGTCAAGTAGTTGGTCGAGTGATTGGTCGAGTAGTTGGTCGAGTAGTTGGTCGAGTAGTTGGTCGAGCGATTGGTCGAGTAGTTGGTCGAGTAGTTGGTCGAGTAGTTTGACGAGTAGTTGGTCGAGTTGTTGGTCGAGTAGTTGATCGAGTAGTTGGTCGAATAGTTGGTCGAGTGATTGGTCCAGTAGTTGGTTGAGTAATTAGTCGAGTAGTTGGTCGAGTAGTTGGTCGAGTGATTGGTCGAGTGGTAAGTCGAGTGGTCGCTCGAGTAGTTGGTCGAGTAGTTGGTCGAGTAGTTGGTCGAGTAGTTGGTCGAGTGATTGCTCCAGTAGTTGGTCGAGTAGTTGGTCGAGTGATTGGTCGAGTAGTTGGTCGAGTAGTTGGTCGAGTAGTTGGTCGAGTGATTGCTCCAGTAGTTGGTCGAGTAGTTGGTCGAGTGATTGGTCGAGTAGTTGGTCGAGTAGTTGGTCGAGTAGTTGGTCGAGTAGTTGGTTGAGTAGTTGGTCGAGTAGTTGGTCGAGTAGTTGGTCGAGTTATTGGTCGAGTAGTCGGTCGAGTGGTCGGTCGAGTAGTTGGTCGAGTAGTTGGTCGAGTAGATTTTCAAGTAGTTGGTTGAGAAGTTGGTCGAGTAGTTGGTCGAGTAGTTGGTCGAGTAGTTGGTCGAGTAGTTGGTCGAGTAGTTGGTCGAGTAGTTGGTCGAGTGATTGGTCGAGTAGTTGGTTGAGTAATTAGTCGAGTAGTTGGTCGAGTAGTTGGTCGAGTGATTGGTCGAGTAGTTGGTCGAGTAGTTGGTCGAGTAGTTGGTCGAGTAGTTGGTCGAGTGATTGGTCGAGTGGTCAGTCGAGTGGTCGCTCGAGTAGTTGGTCGAGTAGTTGGTCGAGTAGTTGGTCGAGTAGTTGGTCGAGTAGTTGGTCGAGTGATTGCTCCAGTAGTTGGTCGAGTAGTTGGTCGAGTGATTGGTCGAGTAGTTGGTCGAGTAGTTGGTCGAGTAGTTGGTCGAGTGATTGCTCCAGTAGTTGGTCGAGTAGTTGGTCGAGTAGTTGTTGGAGTTATTGGTCGAGTGGTCGGTCGAGTGGTCGGTCGAGTCGTTGGTCGAGTAATTGGTCGAGTAGCTGGTCGAGTAGTTGGTCGAGTGATTGCTCCAGTAGTTGGTCGAGTAGTTGGTCGAAAGATTGGTCGAATAGTTGGTCGAGTAGTTGGTCGAGTAGTTGGTCGAGTAGTTGGTCGAGTAGTTGGTCGAGTGATTGGTCGAGTAGTTGGTCGAGTAGTTGGTCGAGTAGTTGGTCGAGTAGTTGGTCGAGTGATTGGTCGAGTGGTCAGTCGAGTGGTCGCTCGAGTAGTTGGTCGAGTAGTTGGTCGAGTAGTTGGTCGAGTAGTTGGTCGAGTAGTTGGTCGAGTGATTGCTCCAGTAGTTGGTCGAGTAGTTGGTCGAGTGATTGGTCGAGTAGTTGGTCGAGTAGTTGGTCGAGTAGTTGGTCGAGTGATTGCTCCAGTAGTTGGTCGAGTAGTTGGTCGAGTAGTTGTTGGAGTTATTGGTCGAGTGGTCGGTCGAGTGGTCGGTCGAGTCGTTGGTCGAGTAATTGGTCGAGTAGCTGGTCGAGTAGTTGGTCGAGTGATTGCTCCAGTAGTTGGTCGAGTAGTTGGTCGAAAGATTGGTCGAATAGTTGGTCGAGTAGTTGGTCGAGTAGTTGGTCGAGTAGTTGGTCGAGTAGTTGGACGAGTAGTTGGTCGAGTTGTTGGTCGAGTAGTTGGTCGAGTAGTTGGTCAAATAGTTGGTCGAGTGATTGGTCGAGTAGTTGGTTGAGTAATTAGTCGAGTAGTTGGTCGAGTAGTTGGTCGAGTAGTTGGTCGAGTGATTGGTCGAGTGGTCAGTCGAGTGGTCGCTCGAGTAGTTGGTTGAGTAGTTGGTCGAGTAGTTGGTCGAGTAGTTGGTCGAGTAGTTGGTCGAGTAGTTGGTCGAGTAGTTGTTGGAGTTATTGGTCGAGTGATCGGTCGAGTGGTCGGTCGAGTCGTTGGTCGAGTAATTGGTCGAGTAGCTGGTCGAGTAGTTGGTCGAGTGATTGCTCCAGTAGTTGGTCGAGTAGTTGGTCGAGTGATTGGTCGAGTAGTTGGTCGAGTAGTTGGTCGAGTAGTTGGTCGAGCGATTGGTCGAGTAGTTGGTCGAGTAGTTGGTCGAGTAGTTAGACGAGTAGTTGTTCGAGTTGTTGGTCGAGTAGTTGGTCGAGTAGTTGGTAGAATAGTTGGTCGAGTGATTGGTCGAGTAGTTGGTTGAGTAATTAGTCGAGTAGTTGGTCGAGTAGTTGGTCGAGTAGTTGGTCGAGTGATTGGTCGAGTGGTCAGTCGAGTGGTCGCTCGAGTAGTTGGTCGAGTGATTGGTCGAGTAGTTGGTTGAGTAATTAGTCGAGTAGTTGGTCGAGTAGTTGGTCGAGTAGTTGGTCGAGTGATTGGTCGAGTGGTCAGTCGAGTGGTCGCTCGAGTAGTTGGTTGAGTAGTTGGTCGAGTAGTTGGTCGAGTAGTTGGTCGAGTAGTTGGTCGAGTAGTTGGTCGAGTAGTTGGTCGAGTAGTTGGTCGAGTGATTGCTCCAGTAGTTGGTCGAGTAGTTGGTCGAGTGATTGGTCGAGTAGTTGGTCGAGTAGTTGGTCGAGTAGTTGGTCGAGTAGTTGGTTGAGTAGTTGGTCGAGTAGTTGGTCGAGTAGTTGGTCGAGTAGTTGGTCGAGTAGTTGGTCGAGTAGTTGGTCGAGTAGATTTTCGAGTAGTTGGTTGAGTAGTTGGTCGAGTAGTTGGTCGAGTAGTTGGTCGAGTAGTTGGTCGAGTAGTTGGTCGAGTAGTTGGTCGAGTAGTT
>JANLBV010000066.1:0-77000 GCA_029849275.1 Papilio elwesi
GAGTGATTGGTCGAGTGATTGGTCGAGTAGTCGGTCGAGTGGTCGGTCGAGTAGTTGGTCGAGTAGTTGGTCGAGTAGTTGGTCGAGTAGTTGGTCGAGTAGTTGGTTGAGTAATTAGTCGAGTAGTTGGTCGAGTAGTTGGTCGAGTAGTTGGTCGAGTGATTGATCGAGTGGTCGGTCGAGTGGTCGGTCGAGTGATTGCTCGAGTAGTTGGTCGAGTAGTTGGTCGAGTAGTTGGTCGAGTAGTTGGTCGAGTGATTGCTCCAGTAGTTGGTCGAGTAGTTGGTCGAGTGATTGGTCGAGTAGTTGGTCGAGTGGTCGGTCGAGTAGTTGGTCGAGTAGTTGGTCGAGTAGTTGGTTGAGTAATTAGTCGAGTAGTTGGTCGAGTAGTTGGTCGAGTAGTTGGTCGAGTGATTGGTCGAGTGGTCGGTCGAGTTGTCGGTCGAGTGATTGCTCGAGTAGTTGGTCGAGAATTTGGTCTAGTAGTTGGTCGAGTAGTTGGTCGAGTGATTGCTCCAGTAGTTGGTCGAGTAGTTGGTCGAGTGATTGGTCGAGTAGTTGGTCGAGTATTTGGTCGAGTAGTTGGTCGAGTGATTGCTCCAGTAGTTGGTCGAGTAGTTTATCGAGTGATTGGTCGAGTAATTGGTCGAGTAGTTGGTCAAGTAGTTGGTCGAGTAGTTGGTCGAGTAGTTGGTCGAGTAGTTGGTCGAGTGATTGGTCAAGGGATTGGTCGAGTAGTCGGTCGAGTGGTCGGTCGAGTAGTTGGTCGAGTAGTTGGTCGAGTAGTTGATCGAGTAGTTGGTCGAGTGATTGGTCGAGTAGTTGGTCGAGTAGTTGGTTGAGTAGTTGGTCGAGTAGTTTGTCGAGTAGTTGGTCGCGTGATTGGTGGAGTAGTCGGTCGAGTGGTCGGTCGAGTAGTTGGTCGAGTAGTTGGTCGAGTAGTTGGTCGAGTAGTTGGTCGAGCGATTGTTCGAGTAGTTGGTCGAGTAGTTGGTTGAGTAATTAGTCGAGTAGTTGGTCGAGTAGTTGGTCGAGTAGTTGGTCGAGTGATTGGTCGAGTGGTCGGTCGAGTGGTCGGTCGAGTGATTGCTCGAGTAGTTGGTCGAGTAGTTGGTCGAGTGATTGCTCCAGTAGTTGGTCGAGTAGTTGGTCGAGTGATTGGTCGAGTAGTTGGTCGAGTATTTGGTCGAGTAGTTGGTCGAGTGATTGCTCCAGTAGTTGGTCGAGTAGTTTATCGAGTGATTGGTCGAGTAGTTGGTCTAGTAGTTGGTCGAGTAGTTGGTCGAGCGATTGGTCGAGTAGTTGGTCGAGTAGTTGGTCGAGTAGTTGGACGAGTAGTTGGTCGAGAAGTTGGTCGAGTAGTTGGTCGAGTGATTGGTCGAGAAGTCGGTCGAGTGGTCGGTCGAGTAGTTGGTCGAGTAGTTGGTCGAGTTGTTGGTCGAGTAGTTGGTTGAGTAATTAGTCGAGTAGTTGGTCGAGTTGTTGGTCGAGTAGTTGGTCGAGTGATTGGTCGAGTGGTCGGTCGAGTGGTCGGTCGAGTGATTGCTCGAGTAGTTGGTCGAGTAGTTGGTCGAGTAGTTGGTCGAGTGATTGCTCCAGTAGTTGGTCGAGTAGTTGGTCGAGTGATTGATCGAGTAGTTGGTCTAGTAGTTGGTCTAGTAGTTGGTCGAGTGATTGGTCGAGTAGTTGGTCGAGTAGTTGGTCGAGTAGTTGGTCGAGTAGTTGGACGAGTAGTTGGTCGAGTAGTTGGTCGAGTAGTTGGTCGAGTAGTTGGTCGAGTAGTTGGTCGAGTAGTTGGTCGAGTAGTTGGTCGAGTGATTGGTCGAGTAGTTGGTCGAGTAGTTGGTCGAGTAGTTGGTCGAGTAGTTGGTCAAGTAGTTGGTCGAGTAATTGGTCGAGTAGTTGGTCGAGTAGTTGGTCAAGTGATTGGTCGAGTGATTGGTCGAGTAGTTGGTCGAGTAGTTGGTCAAGTAGTTGGTCGAGTAGTTGGTCGAGTAGTTGGTCGAGTAGTTGGTCGAGTAGTTGGTCGAGTGATTGGTCGAGTAGTTGGTCGAGTAGTTGGTCGAGTAGTTGGTCGAGTAGTTGGTCAAGAAGTTGGTCGAGTAGTTGGTCGAGTAGTTGGTCGAGTAGTTGGTCGAGTGATTGGTCGAGTGATTGGTCGAGTAGTCGGTCGAGTGGTCGGTCGAGTACTTGGTCGAGTAGTTGGTCGAGTAGTTGGTCAAGTAGTTGGTCGAGTAGTTGGTCGAGTAGTTGGTCGAGTAGTTGGTCGAGTAGTTGGTCGAGTGATTGGTCGAGTAGTTGGTCGAGTAGTTGGTCGAGTAGTTGGTCGAGTAGTTGGTCAAGAAGTTGGTCGAGTAGTTGGTCGAGTAGTTGGTCGAGTAGTTGGTCGAGTGATTGGTCGAGTGATTGGTCGAGTAGTCGGTCGAGTGGTCGGTCGAGTAGTTGGTCGAGTAGTTGGTCGAGTAGTTGGTCGAGTAGTTGGTCGAGTAGTTGGTTGAGTAATTAGTCGAGTAGTTGGTCGAGTAGTTGGTCGAGTGATTGGTCGAGTGGTCGGTCGAGTGGTCGGTCGAGTGATTTCTCGAGTAGTTGGTCGAGTAGTTGGTCGAGTAGTTGGTCGAGTAGTTGGTCGAGTGATTGCTCCAGTAGTTGGTCGAGTAGTTGGTCGAGTAGTTGGTCGAGTAGTTGGTCGAGTAGTTGGTCGAGTAGTTGGTCGAGTAGTTGGTCGAGTGATTGGTCGAGTAGTTGGTCGAGTAGTTGGTCGAGTAGTTGGTCGAGTAGTTGGTCAAGTAGTTGGTCGAGTAATTGGTCGAGTAGTTGGTCGAGTAGTTGGTCAAGTGATTGGTCGAGTGATTGGTCGAGTAGTTGGTCGAGTAGTTGGTCAAGTAGTTGGTCGAGTAGTTGGTCGAGTAGTTGGTCGAGTAGTTGGTCGAGTAGTTGGTCGAGTAGTTGGTCAAGAAGTTGGTCGAGTAGTTGGTCGAGTAGTTGGTCGAGTAGTTGGTCGAGTGATTGGTCGAGTGATTGGTCGAGTAGTCGGTCGAGTGGTCGGTCGAGTACTTGGTCGAGTAGTTGGTCGAGTAGTTGGTCGAGTAGTTGGTCGAGTAGTTGGTCGAGTAGTTGGTCGAGTAGTTGGTCGAGAAGTTGGTCGAGTGATTGGTCGAGTAGTTGGTCGAGTAGTTGGTCGAGTAGTTGGTCGAGTAGTTGGTCAAGAAGTTGGTCGAGTAGTTGGTCGAGTAGTTGGTCGAGTAGTTGGTCGAGTGATTGGTCGAGTGATTGGTCGAGTAGTCGGTCGAGTGGTCGGTCGAGTAGTTGGTCGAGTAGTTGGTCGAGTAGTTGGTCGAGTAGTTGGTTGAGTAATTAGTCGAGTAGTTGGTCGAGTAGTTGGTCGAGTAGTTGGTCGAGTGATTGGTCGAGTGGTCGGTCGAGTGGTCGGTCGAGTGATTGCTCGAGTAGTTGGTCGAGTAGTTGGTCGAGTAGTTGGTCGAGTGATTGCTCCAGTAGTTGGTCGAGTAGTTGGTCGAGTGATTGGTCGAGTAGTTGGTCGAGTGGTCGGTCGAGTAGTTGGTCGAGTAGTTGGTCGAGTAGTTGGTCGAGTAGTTGGTTGAGTAATTAGTCGAGTAGTTGGTCGAGTAGTTGGTCGAGTAGTTGGTCGAGTGATTGGTCGAGTGGTCGGTCGAGTGGTCGGTCGAGTGATTGCTCGAGTAGTTGGTCGAGAAGTTGGTCTAGTAGTTGGTCGAGTAGTTGGTCGAGTGATTGCTCCAGTAGTTGGTCGAGTAGTTGGTCGAGTGATTGGTCGAGTAGTTGGTCGAGTATTTGGTCGAGTAGTTGGTCGAGTGATTGCTCCAGTAGTTGGTCGAGTAGTTTATCGAGTGATTGGTCGAGTAATTAGTCGAGTAGTTGGTCAAGTAGTTGGTCGAGTAGTTGGTCGAGTAGTTGGTCGAGTAGTTGGTCGAGTGATTGGTCAAGGGATTGGTCGAGTAGTCGGTCGAGTGGTCGGTCGAGTAGTTGGTCGAGTAGTTGGTCGAGTAGTTGGTCGAGTAGTTGGTCGAGTAGTTGGTCGAGTAGTTGGTCGAGTAGTTGGTCGAGCGATTGTTCGAGTAGTTGGTCGAGTAGTTGGTCGAGTAATTAGTCGAGTAGTTGGTCGA
This sequence comes from Papilio elwesi, assembly GCA_029849275.1. NCBI lineage: Eukaryota > Metazoa > Arthropoda > Insecta > Lepidoptera > Papilionidae > Papilio > Papilio elwesi. Next base: position 4,143 of record JANLBV010000066.1, read on the forward strand.
GTAGTTGGTCGAGTAGTTGGTCGAGTGATTGGTCGAGTGGTCGGTCGAGTGGTCGGTCGAGTGATTGCTCGAGTAGTTGGTCGAGTGATTGCTCCAGTAGTTGGTCGAGTAGTTGGTCGAGTGATTGGTCGAGTAGTTGGTCGAGTATTTGGTCGAGTAGTTGGTCGAGTGATTGCTCCAGTAGTTGGTCGAGTAGTTTATCGAGTGATTGGTCGAGTAGTTGGTCTAGTAGTTGGTCGAGTAGTTGGTCGAGCGATTGGTCGAGTAGTTGGTCGAGTAGTTGGTCGAGTAGTTGGACGAGTAGTTGGTCGAGTAGTTGGTCGAGTAGTTGGTCGAGTGATTGGTCGAGAAGTCGGTCGAGTGGTCGGTCGAGTAGTTGGTCGAGTAGTTGTTCGAGTTGTTGGTCGAGTAGTTAGTTGAGTAATTAGTCGAGTAGTTGGTCGAGTTGTTGGTCGAGTAGTTGGTCGAGTGATTGGTCGAGTGGTCGGTCGAGTGGTCGGTCGAGTGATTGCTCGAGTAGTTGGTCGAGTAGTTGGTCGAGTAGTTGGTCGAGTGATTGCTCCAGTAGTTGGTCGAGTAGTTGGTCGAGTGATTGATCGAGCAGTTGGTCTAGTAGTTGGTCTAGTAGTTGGTCGAGTGATTGGTCGAGTAGTTGGTCGAGTAGTTGGTCGAGTAGTTGGTCGAGTAGTTGGACGAGTAGTTGGTCGAGTAGTTGGTCGAGTAGTTGGTCGAGTAGTTGGTCGAGTAGTTGGTCGAGTAGTTGGTCGAGTAGTTGGTCGAGTGATTGGTCGAGTAGTTGGTCGAGTAGTTGGTCGAGTAGTTGGTCGAGTAGTTGGTCAAGTAGTTGGTCGAGTAATTGGTCGAGTAGTTGGTCGAGTAGTTGGTCAAGTGATTGGTCGAGTGATTGGTCGAGTAGTTGGTCGAGTAGTTGGTCAAGTAGTTGGTCGAGTAGTTGGTCGAGTAGTTGGTCGAGTAGTTGGTCGAGTAGTTGGTCGAGTGATTGGTCGAGTAGTTGGTCGAGTAGTTGGTCGAGTAGTTGGTCGAGTAGTTGGTCAAGAAGTTGGTCGAGTAGTTGGTCGAGTAGTTGGTCGAGTAGTTGGTCGAGTGATTGGTCGAGTGATTGGTCGAGTAGTCGGTCGAGTGGTCGGTCGAGTACTTGGTCGAGTAGTTGGTCGAGTAGTTGGTCTAGTAGTTGGTCGAGTAGTTGGTTGAGTAATTAGTCGAGTAGTTGGTCGAGTAGTTGGTCGAGTAGTTGGTCGAGTGATTGGTCGAGTGGTCGGTCGAGTGGTCGGTCGAGTGATTGCTCGAGTAGTTGGTCGAGTAGTTGGTCGAGTAGTTGGTCGAGTGATTGCTCCAGTAGTTGGTCGAGTAGTTGGTCGAGTGATTGGTCGAGTAGTTGGTCGAGTGGTCGGTCGAGTAGTTGGTCGAGTAGTTGGTCGAGTAGTTGGTCGAGTAGTTGGTCGAGTAGTTGGTTGAGTAATTAGTCGAGTAGTTGGTCGAGTAGTTGGTCGAGTAGTTGGTCGAGTTATTGGTCGAGTGGTCGGTCGAGTGGTCGGTCGAGTGATTGCTCGAGTAGTTGGTCGAGTAGTTGGTCGAGTAGTTGGTCGAGTAGTTGGTCGAGTGATTGCTCCAGTAGTTGGTCGAGTAGTTGGTCGAGTCATTGGTCGAGTAGTTGGTCGAGTATTTGGTCGAGTAGTTGGTCGAGTGATTGCTCCAGTAGTTGGTCGAGTAGTTTATTGAGTGATTGGTCGAGTAGTTGGTCGAGTAGTTGGTCAAGTAGTTGGTCGAGTAGTTGGTCGAGTAGTTGGTCGAGTAGTTGGTCGAGTGATTGGTCGAGTGATTGGTCGAGTAGTCGGTCGAGTGGTCGGTCGAGTAGTTGGTCGAGTGATTGGTCGAGTAGTTGGTCGAGTAGTTGGTCGAGTAGTTGGTCAAGAAGTTGGTCGAGTAGTTGGTCGAGTAGTTGGTCGAGTAGTTGGTCGAGTGATTGGTCGAGTGATTGGTCGAGTAGTCGGTCGAGTGGTCGGTCGAGAAGTTGGTCGAGTAGTTGGTCGAGTAGTTGGTCGAGTAGTTGGTTGAGTAATTAGTCGAGTAGTTGGTCGAGTAGTTGGTCGAGTAGTTGGTCGAGTAGTTGTTCGAGTGATTGGTCGAGTGGTCGGTCGAGTGGTCGGTCGAGTGATTGCTCGAGTAGTTGGTCGAGTAGTTGGTCGAGTGATTGCTCCAGTAGTTGGTCGAGTAGTTGGTCGAGTGATTGGTCGAGTAGTTGGTCGAGTATTTGGTCGAGTAGTTGGTCGAGTGATTGCTCCAGTAGTTGGTCGAGTAGTTTATCGAGTGATTGGTCTAGTAGTTGGTCTAGTAGTTGGTCGAGTGGTTGGTCGAGCGATTGGTCGAGTAGTTGGTCGAGTAGTTGGTCGAGTAGTTGGACGAGTAGTTGGACGAGTAGTTGGTCGAGTAGTTGGTCGAGTAGTTGGTCGAGTGATTGGTCGAGAAGTCGGTCGAGTGGTCGGTCGAGTAGTTGGTCGAGTAGTTGGTCGAGTAGTTGGTCGAGTAGTTGGTCGAGTAGTTGGTTGAGTAATTAGTCGAGTAGTTGGTCGAGTAGTTGGTCGAGTAGTTGGTCGAGTGATTGGTCGAGTGGTCGGTCGAGTGGTCGTTCGAGTGATTGCTCAAGTAGTTGGTCGAGTAGTTGGTCGAGTAGTTGGTCGAGTGATTGCTCCAGTAGTTGGTCGAGTAGTTGGTCGAGTGATTGGTCGAGTAGTTGGTCAAGTAGTTGGTCGAGTGATTGGTCGAGTAGTTGGTCGAGTAGTTGGTCGAGTAGTTGGTCGAGTAGTTGGACGAGTAGTTGGTCGAGTAGTTGGTCGAGTAGTTGGTCGAGTAGTTGGTCGAGTAGTTGGTCGAGTAGTTGGTCGAGTGATTGGTCGAGTAGTTGGTCGAGTAGTTGGTCGAGTAGTTGGTCGAGTAGTTGGTCAAGTAGTTGGTCGAGTAATTGGTCGAGTAGTTGGTCGAGTAGTTGGTCGAGTGATTGGTCGAGTGATTGGTCGAGTAGTTGGTCGAGTAGTTGGTCAAGTAGTTGGTCGAGTAGTTGGTCGAGTAGTTAGTCGAGTAGTTGGTCGAGTAGTTGGTCGAGTGATTGGTCGAGTAGTTGGTCGAGTAGTTGGTCGAGTAGTTGGTCGAGTAGTTGGTCAAGAAGTTGGTCGAGTAGTTGGTCGAGTAGTTGGTCGAGTAGTTGGTCGAGTGATTGGTCGAGTGATTGGTCGAGTAGTCGGTCGAGTGGTCGGTCGAGTGGTCGGTCGAGTGATTGCTCGAGAAGTTGGTCGAGTAGTTGGTCGAGTAGTTGGTCGAGTAGTTGGTCGAGTGATTGCTCCAGTAGTTGGTCGAGTAGTTGGTCGAGTGATTGGTCGAGTAGTTGGTCGAGTGGTCGGTCGAGTAGTTGGTCGAGTAGTTGGTCGAGTAGTTGGTCGAGTAGTTGGTTGAGTAATTAGTCGAGTAGTTGGTCGAATAGTTGGTCGAGTAGTTGGTCGAGTGATTGGTCGAGTGGTCGGTCGAGTGGTCGGTCGAGTGATTGCTCGAGTAGTTGGTCGAGAAGTTGGTCTAGTAGTTGGTCGAGTAGTTGGTCGAGTGATTGCTCCAGTAGTTGGTCGAGTAGTTGGTCGAATGATTGGTCGAGTAGTTGGTCGAGTATTTGGTCGAGTAGTTGGTCGAGTGATTGCTCCAGTAGTTGGTCGAGTAGTTTATCGAGTGATTGGTCGAGTAATTGGTCGAGTAGTTGGTCAAGTAGTTGGTCGAGTAGTTGGTCGAGTAGTTGGTCGAGTAGTTGGTCGAGTGATTGGTCAAGGGATTGGTCGAGTAGTCGGTCGAGTGGTCGGTCGAGTAGTTGGTCGAGTAGTTGGTCGAGTAGTTGGTCGAGTAGTTGGTCGAGTAGTTGGTCGAGTAGTTGGTCGAGTAGTTGGTCGAGTGATTGGTCGAGTAGTTGGTCGAGTAGTTGGTTGAGTAGTTGGTCGAGTAGTTGGTCGAGTAGTTGGTCGCGTGATTGGTGGAGTAGTCGGTCGAGTGGTCGGTCGAGTAGTTGGTCGAGTAGTTGGTCGAGTAGTTGGTCGAGTAGTTGGTCGAGCGATTGTTCGAGTAGTTGGTCGAGTAGTTGGTTGAGTAATTAGTCGAGTAGTTGGTCGAGTAGTTGGTCGAGTAGTTGGTCGAGTGATTGGTCGAGTGGTCGGTCGAGTGGTCGGTCGAGTGATTGCTCGAGTAGTTGGTCGAGTAGTTGGTCGAGTGACTGCTCCAGTAGTTGGTCGAGTAGTTGGTCGAGTGATTGGTCGAGTAGTTGGTCGAGTATTTGGTCGAGTAGTTGGTCGAGTGATTGCTCCAGTAGTTGGTCGAGTAGTTTATCGAGTGATTGGTCGAGTAGTTGGTCTAGTAGTTGGTCGAGTAGTTGGTCGAGCGATTGGTCGAGTAGTTGGTCGAGTAGTTGGTCGAGTAGTTGGACGAGTAGTTGGTCGAGTAGTTGGTCGAGTAGTTGGTCGAGTGATTGGTCGAGAAGTCGGTCGAGTGGTCGGTCGAGTAGTTGGTCGAGTAGTTGGTCGAGTTGTTGGTCGAGTAGTTGGTTGAGTAATTAGTCGAGTAGTTGGTCGAGTTGTTGGTCGAGTAGTTGGTCGAATGATTGGTCGAGTGGTCGGTCGAGTGGTCGGTCGAGTGATTGCTCGAGTAGTTGGTCGAGTAGTTGGTCGAGCAGTTGGTCGAGTGATTGCTCCAGTAGTTGGTCGAGTAGTTGGTCGAGTGATTGATCGAGTAGTTGGTCTAGTAGTTGGTCTAGTAGTTGGTCGAGTGATTGGTCGAGTAGTTGGTCGAGTAGTTGGTCGAGTAGTTGGTCGAGTAGTTGGACGAGTAGTTGGTCGAGTAGTTGGTCGAGTAGTTGGTCGAGTAGTTGGTCGAGTAGTTGGTCGAGTAGTTGGTCGAGTAGTTGGTCGAGTGATTGGTCGAGTAGTTGGTCGAGTAGTTGGTCGAGTAGTTGGTCGAGTAGTTGGTCAAGTAGTTGGTCGAGTAATTGGTCGAGTAGTTGGTCGAGTAGTTGGTCAAGTGATTGGTCGAGTGATTGGTCGAGTAGTTGGTCGAGTAGTTGGTCAAGTAGTTGGTCGAGTAGTTGGTCGAGCAGTTGGTCGAGTAGTTGGTCGAGTAGTTGGTCGAGTGATTGGTCGAGTAGTTGGTCGAGTAGTTGGTCGAGTAGTTGGTCGAGTAGTTGGTCAAGAAGTTGGTCGAGTAGTTGGTCGAGTAGTTGGTCGAGTAGTTGGTCGAGTGATTGGTCGAGTGATTGGTCGAGTAGTCGGTCGAGTGGTCGGTCGAGTACTTGGTCGAGTAGTTGGTCGAGTAGTTGGTCGAGTAGTTGGTCGAGTAGTTGGTCGAGTAGTTGGTCGAGTGATTGCTCCAGTAGTTGGTCGAGTAGTTGGTCGAGTCATTGGTCGAGTAGTTGGTCGAGTATTTGGTCGAGTAGTTGGTCGAGTGATTGCTCCAGTAGTTGGTCGAGTAGTTTATTGAGTGATTGGTCGAGTAGTTGGTCGAGTAGTTGGTCAAGTAGTTGGTCGAGTAGTTTGTCGAGTAGTTGGTCGAGTAGTTGGTCGAGTGATTGGTCGAGTGATTGGTCGAGTAGTCGGTCGAGTGGTCGGTCGAGTAGTTGGTCGAGTGATTGGTCGAGTAGTTGGTCGAGTAGTTGGTCGAGTAGTTGGTCAAGAAGTTGGTCGAGTAGTTGGTCGAGTAGTTGGTCGAGTAGTTGGTCGAGTGATTGGTCGAGTGATTGGTCGAGTAGTCGGTCGAGTGGTCGGTCGAGAAGTTGGTCGAGTAGTTGGTCGAGTAGTTGGTCGAGTAGTTGGTTGAGTAATTAGTCGAGTAGTTGGTCGAGTAGTTGGTCGAGTAGTTGGTCGAGTAGTTGTTCGAGTGATTGGTCGAGTGGTCGGTCGAGTGGTCGGTCGAGTGATTGCTCGAGTAGTTGGTCGAGTAGTTGGTCGAGTGATTGCTCCAGTAGTTGGTCGAGTAGTTGGTCGAGTGATTGGTCGAGTAGTTGGTCGAGTATTTGGTCGAGTAGTTGGTCGAGTGATTGCTCCAGTAGTTGGTCGAGTAGTTTATCGAGTGATTGGTCTAGTAGTTGGTCTAGTAGTTGGTCGAGTGGTTGGTCGAGCGATTGGTCGAGTAGTTGGTCGAGTAGTTGGTCGAGTAGTTGGACGAGTAGTTGGACGAGTAGTTGGTCGAGTAGTTGGTCGAGTAGTTGGTCGAGTGATTGGTCGAGAAGTCGGTCGAGTGGTCGGTCGAGTAGTTGGTCGAGTAGTTGGTCGAGTAGTTGGTCGAGTAGTTGGTCGAGTAGTTGGTTGAGTAATTAGTCGAGTAGTTGGTCGAGTAGTTGGTCGAGTAGTTGGTCGAGTGATTGGTCGAGTGGTCGGTCGAGTGGTCGGTCGAGTGATTGCTCAAGTAGTTGGTCGAGTAGTTGGTCGAGTAGTTGGTCGAGTGATTGCTCCAGTAGTTGGTCGAGTAGTTGGTCGAGTGATTGGTCGAGTAGTTGGTCAAGTAGTTGGTCGAGTGATTGGTCGAGTAGTTGGTCGAGTAGTTGGTCGAGTAGTTGGTCGAGTAGTTGGACGAGTAGTTGGTCGAGTAGTTGGTCGAGTAGTTGGTCGAGTAGTTGGTCGAGTAGTTGGTCGAGTAGTTGGTCGAGTGATTGGTCGAGTAGTTGGTCGAGTAGTTGGTCGAGTAGTTGGTCGAGTAGTTGGTCAAGTAGTTGGTCGAGTAATTGGTCGAGTAGTTGGTCGAGTAGTTGGTCGAGTGATTGGTCGAGTGATTGGTCGAGTAGTTGGTCGAGTAGTTGGTCAAGTAGTTGGTCGAGTAGTTGGTCGAGTAGTTAGTCGAGTAGTTGGTCGAGTAGTTGGTCGAGTGATTGGTCGAGTAGTTGGTCGAGTAGTTGGTCGAGTAGTTGGTCGAGTAGTTGGTCAAGAAGTTGGTCGAGTAGTTGGTCGAGTAGTTGGTCGAGTAGTTGGTCGAGTGATTGGTCGAGTGATTGGTCGAGTAGTCGGTCGAGTGGTCGGTCGAGTGGTCGGTCGAGTGATTGCTCGAGAAGTTGGTCGAGTAGTTGGTCGAGTAGTTGGTCGAGTAGTTGGTCGAGTAGTTGGTCGAGTGATTGCTCCAGTAGTTGGTCGAGTAGTTGGTCGAGTGATTGGTCGAGTAGTTGGTCGAGTGGTCGGTCGAGTAGTTGGTCGAGTAGTTGGTCGAGTAGTTGGTCGAGTAGTTGGTTGAGTAATTAGTCGAGTAGTTGGTCGAATAGTTGGTCGAGTAGTTGGTCGAGTGATTGGTCGAGTGGTCGGTCGAGTGGTCGGTCGAGTGATTGCTCGAGTAGTTGGTCGAGAAGTTGGTCTAGTAGTTGGTCGAGTAGTTGGTCGAGTGATTGCTCCAGTAGTTGGTCGAGTAGTTGGTCGAATGATTGGTCGAGTAGTTGGTCGAGTATTTGGTCGAGTAGTTGGTCGAGTGATTGCTCCAGTAGTTGGTCGAGTAGTTTATCGAGTGATTGGTCGAGTAATTGGTCGAGTAGTTGGTCAAGTAGTTGGTCGAGTAGTTGGTCGAGTAGTTGGTCGAGTAGTTGGTCGAGTGATTGGTCAAGGGATTGGTCGAGTAGTCGGTCGAGTGGTCGGTCGAGTAGTTGGTCGAGTAGTTGGTCGAGTAGTTGGTCGAGTAGTTGGTCGAGTAGTTGGTCGAGTAGTTGGTCGAGTAGTTGGTCGAGTGATTGGTCGAGTAGTTGGTCGAGTAGTTGGTTGAGTAGTTGGTCGAGTAGTTGGTCGAGTAGTTGGTCGCGTGATTGGTGGAGTAGTCGGTCGAGTGGTCGGTCGAGTAGTTGGTCGAGTAGTTGGTCGAGTAGTTGGTCGAGTAGTTGGTCGAGCGATTGTTCGAGTAGTTGGTCGAGTAGTTGGTTGAGTAATTAGTCGAGTAGTTGGTCGAGTAGTTGGTCGAGTAGTTGGTCGAGTGATTGGTCGAGTGGTCGGTCGAGTGGTCGGTCGAGTGATTGCTCGAGTAGTTGGTCGAGTAGTTGGTCGAGTGACTGCTCCAGTAGTTGGTCGAGTAGTTGGTCGAGTGATTGGTCGAGTAGTTGGTCGAGTATTTGGTCGAGTAGTTGGTCGAGTGATTGCTCCAGTAGTTGGTCGAGTAGTTTATCGAGTGATTGGTCGAGTAGTTGGTCTAGTAGTTGGTCGAGTAGTTGGTCGAGCGATTGGTCGAGTAGTTGGTCGAGTAGTTGGTCGAGTAGTTGGACGAGTAGTTGGTCGAGTAGTTGGTCGAGTAGTTGGTCGAGTGATTGGTCGAGAAGTCGGTCGAGTGGTCGGTCGAGTAGTTGGTCGAGTAGTTGGTCGAGTTGTTGGTCGAGTAGTTGGTTGAGTAATTAGTCGAGTAGTTGGTCGAGTTGTTGGTCGAGTAGTTGGTCGAATGATTGGTCGAGTGGTCGGTCGAGTGGTCGGTCGAGTGATTGCTCGAGTAGTTGGTCGAGTAGTTGGTCGAGCAGTTGGTCGAGTGATTGCTCCAGTAGTTGGTCGAGTAGTTGGTCGAGTGATTGATCGAGTAGTTGGTCTAGTAGTTGGTCTAGTAGTTGGTCGAGTGATTGGTCGAGTAGTTGGTCGAGTAGTTGGTCGAGTAGTTGGTCGAGTAGTTGGACGAGTAGTTGGTCGAGTAGTTGGTCGAGTAGTTGGTCGAGTAGTTGGTCGAGTAGTTGGTCGAGTAGTTGGTCGAGTAGTTGGTCGAGTGATTGGTCGAGTAGTTGGTCGAGTAGTTGGTCGAGTAGTTGGTCGAGTAGTTGGTCAAGTAGTTGGTCGAGTAATTGGTCGAGTAGTTGGTCGAGTAGTTGGTCAAGTGATTGGTCGAGTGATTGGTCGAGTAGTTGGTCGAGTAGTTGGTCAAGTAGTTGGTCGAGTAGTTGGTCGAGCAGTTGGTCGAGTAGTTGGTCGAGTAGTTGGTCGAGTGATTGGTCGAGTAGTTGGTCGAGTAGTTGGTCGAGTAGTTGGTCGAGTAGTTGGTCAAGAAGTTGGTCGAGTAGTTGGTCGAGTAGTTGGTCGAGTAGTTGGTCGAGTGATTGGTCGAGTGATTGGTCGAGTAGTCGGTCGAGTGGTCGGTCGAGTACTTGGTCGAGTAGTTGGTCGAGTAGTTGGTCGAGTAGTTGGTCGAGTAGTTGGTTGAGTAATTAGTCGAGTAGTTGGTCGAGTAGTTGGTCGAGTAGTTAGTCGAGTGATTGGTCGAGTGGTCGGTCGAGTGGTCGGTCGAGTGATTGCTCGAGTAGTTGGTCGAGTAGTTGGTCGAGTAGATGGTCGAGTCATTGCTCCAGTAGTTGGTCGAGTAGTTGGTCGAGTGATTGGTCGAGTAGTTGGTCGAGTGGTCGGTCGAGTAGTTGGTCGAGTAGTTGGTCGAGTAGTTGGTCGAGTAGTTGGTCGAGTAGTTGGTTGAGTAATTATTCGAGTAGTTGGTCGAGTAGTTGGTCGAGTAGTTGGTCGAGTGATTGGTCGAGTGGTCGGTCGAGTGGTCGGTCGAGTGATTGCTCGAGTAGTTGGTCGAGTAGTTGGTCGAGTAGTTGGTCGAGTAGTTGGTCGAGTAGTTGGTCCAGTGATTGCTCCAGTAGTTGGTCGAGTAGTTGGTCGAGTCATTGGTCGAGTAGTTGGTCGAGTATTTGGTCGAGTAGTTGGTCGAGTGATTGCTCCAGTAGTTGGTCGAGTAGTTTATTGAGTGATTGGTCGAGTAGTTGGTCGAGTAGTTGGTCAAGTAGTTGGTCGAGTAGTTGGTCGAGTAGTTGGTCGAGTAGTTGGTCGAGTGATTGGTCGAGTGATTGGTCGAGTAGTCGGTCGAGTGGTCGGTCGAGTAGTTGGTCGAGTGATTGGTCGAGTAGTTGGTCGAGTAGTTGGTTGAGTAGTTGGTCGAGTAGTTGGTCGAGTAGTTGGTCGCGTGATTGGTGGAGTAGTCGGTCGAGTGGTCGGTCGAGTAGTTGGTCGAGTAGTTGGTCGAGTAGTTGGTCTAGTAGTTGTTCAAGTAGTTTGTCGAGTGGTCGGTGGAGTAGTTGGTCGAGTAGTTGGTCGAGTAGTTGGTCGAGTAAAAGGTCGAGTAATTGGTCAAGTAGTTGGTCGAGTGGTCGGTCGAGTAGTTGGTCGAGTAGTTGGTCGAGTATTTGGTCGAGTGGTTGGTCGAGTAGTTGGCCGAGTAGTTCGTAAAGTACTTGGTCAAGTGGTCGGTCGAGTAGTTGGTCGAGTAGTTGGTCGAGTGGTCGGTCGAATACTTTGTCGAGTAGTTGGTCGAGTAGTTGGTCGAGAAGTTTGTCGAGTAGTTGGTCGAGTAGTTGGTCGCGTGATTGGTGGAGTAGTCGGTCGAGTGGTCGGTCGAGTAGTTGGTCGAGTAGTTGGTCGAGTAGTTGGTCGAGCGATTGTTCGAGTAGTTGGTCGAGTAGTTGGTCGAGTAGTTGGTCGAGTAGTTGGTTGAGTAGTTGGTCGAGTAGTTGGTCGAGTAGTTGGTCGAGTGATTGGTCGAGAAGTCGGTCGAGTGGTCGGTCGAGTAGTTGGTCGAGTAGTTGGTCGAGTAGTTGTTCGAGTAGTTGGTTGAGTAATTAGTCGAGTAGTTGGTCGAGTAGTTGGTCGAGTAGTTGTTCGAGTGATTGGTCGAGTGGTCGGTCGAGTGGTCGGTCGAGTGATTGCTCGAGTAGTTGGTCGAGTAGTTGGTCGAGTGATTGCTCCAGTAGTTGGTCGAGTAGTTGGTCGAGTGATTGGTCGAGTAGTTGGTCGAGTATTTGGTCGAGTAGTTGGTCGAGTGATTGCTCCAGTAGTTGGTCGAGTAGTTTATCGAGTGATTGGTCGAGTAGTTGGTCTAGTAGTTGGTCGAGTGGTTGGTCGAGCGATTGGTCGAGTAGTTGGTCGAGTAGTTGGTCGAGTAGTTGGACGAGTAGTTGGTCGAGTAGTTGGTCGAGTAGTTGGTCGAGTGATTGGTCGAGAAGTCGGTCGAGTGGTCGGTCGAGTAGTTGGTCGAGTAGTTGGTCGAGTAGTTGGTCGAGTAGTTGGTCGAGTAGTTGGTTGAGTAATTAGTCGAGTAGTTGGTCGAGTAGTTGGTCGAGTAGTTGGTCGAGTGATTGGTCGAGTGGTCGGTCGAGTGGTCGGTCGAGTGATTGCTCGAGTAGTTGGTCGAGTAGTTGGTCGAGTAGTTGGTCGAGTGATTGCTCCAGTAGTTGGTCGAGTAGTTGGTCGAGTGATTGGTCGAGTAGTTGGTCTAGTAGTTGGTCGAGTGATTGGTCGAGTAGTTGGTCGAGTAGTTGGTCGAGTAGTTGGTCGAGTAGTTGGACGAGTAGTTGGTCGAGTAGTTGGTCGAGTAGTTGGTCGAGTAGTTGGTCGAGTAGTTGGTCGAGTAGTTGGTCGAGTAGTTGGTCGAGTAGTTGGTCGAGTAGTTGGTCGAGTAGTTGGTCGAGTAGTTGGTCGAGTGATTGGTCGAGTAGTTGGTCGAGTAGTTGGTCGAGTAGTTGGTCGAGTAGTTGGTCAAGTAGTTGGTCGAGTAATTGGTCGAGTAGTTGGTCGAGTAGTTGGTCAAGTGATTGGTCGAGTGATTGGTCGAGTAGTTGGTCGAGTAGTTGGTCAAGTAGTTGGTCGAGTAGTTGGTCGAGCAGTTGGTCGAGTAGTTGGTCGAGTAGTTGGTCGAGTGATTGGTCGAGTAGTTGTTCGAGTAGTTGGTCGAGTAGTTGGTCGAGTAGTTGGTCAAGAAGTTGGTCGAGTAGTTGGTCGAGTAGTTGGTCGAGTAGTTGGTCGAGTGATTGGTCGAGTGATTGGTCGAGTAGTCGGTCGAGTGGTCGGTCGAGTACTTGGTCGAGTAGTTGGTCGAGTAGTTGGTCGAGTAGTTGGTCGAGTAGTTGGTTGAGTAATTAGTCGAGTAGTTGGTCGAGTAGTTGGTCGAGTAGTTGGTCGAGTGATTGGTCGAGTGGTCGGTCGAGTGGTCGGTCGAGTGATTGCTCGAGTAGTTGGTCGAGTAGTTGGTCGAGTAGATGGTCGAGTGATTGCTCCAGTAGTTGGTCGAGTAGTTGGTCGAGTGATTGGTCGAGTAGTTGGTCGAGTGGTCGGTCGAGTAGTTGGTCGAGTAGTTGGTCGAGTAGTTGGTCGAGTAGTTGGTCGAGTAGTTGGTTGAGTAATTAGTCGAGTAGTTGGTCGAGTAGTTGGTCGAGTAGTTGGTCGAGTGATTGGTCGAGTGGTCGGTCGAGTGGTCGGTCGAGTGATTGCTCGAGTAGTTGGTCGAGTAGTTGGTCGAGTAGTTGGTCGAGTAGTTGGTCGAGTAGTTGGTCCAGTGATTGCTCCAGTAGTTGGTCGAGTAGTTGGTCGAGTCATTGGTCGAGTAGTTGGTCGAGTATTTGGTCGAGTAGTTGGTCGAGTGATTGCTCCAGTAGTTGGTCGAGTAGTTTATTGAGTGATTGGTCGAGTAGTTGGTCGAGTAGTTGGTCAAGTAGTTGGTCGAGTAGTTGGTCGAGTAGTTGGTCGAGTAGTTGGTCGAGTGATTGGTCGAGTGATTGGTCGAGTAGTCGGTCGAGTGGTCGGTCGAGTAGTTGGTCGAGTGATTGGTCGAGTAGTTGGTCGAGTAGTTGGTTGAGTAGTTGGTCGAGTAGTTGGTCGAGTAGTTGGTCGCGTGATTGGTGGAGTAGTCGGTCGAGTGGTCGGTCGAGTAGTTGGTCGAGTAGTTGGTCGAGTAGTTGGTCTAGTAGTTGTTCAAGTAGTTTGTCGAGTGGTCGGTGGAGTAGTTGGTCGAGTAGTTGGTCGAGTAGTTGGTCGAGTAAAAGGTCGAGTAATTGGTCAAGTAGTTGGTCGAGTGGTCGGTCGAGTAGTTGGTCGAGTAGTTGGTCGAGTATTTGGTCGAGTGGTTGGTCGAGTAGTTGGCCGAGTAGTTCGTAAAGTACTTGGTCAAGTGGTCGGTCGAGTAGTTGGTCGAGTAGTTGGTCGAGTGGTCGGTCGAATACTTTGTCGAGTAGTTGGTCGAGTAGTTGGTCGAGAAGTTTGTCGAGTAGTTGGTCGAGTAGTTGGTCGCGTGATTGGTGGAGTAGTCGGTCGAGTGGTCGGTCGAGTAGTTGGTCGAGTAGTTGGTCGAGTAGTTGGTCGAGCGATTGTTCGAGTAGTTGGTCGAGTAGTTGGTCGAGTAGTTGGTCGAGTAGTTGGTTGAGTAGTTGGTCGAGTAGTTGGTCGAGTAGTTGGTCGAGTGATTGGTCGAGAAGTCGGTCGAGTGGTCGGTCGAGTAGTTGGTCGAGTAGTTGGTCGAGTAGTTGTTCGAGTAGTTGGTTGAGTAATTAGTCGAGTAGTTGGTCGAGTAGTTGGTCGAGTAGTTGTTCGAGTGATTGGTCGAGTGGTCGGTCGAGTGGTCGGTCGAGTGATTGCTCGAGTAGTTGGTCGAGTAGTTGGTCGAGTGATTGCTCCAGTAGTTGGTCGAGTAGTTGGTCGAGTGATTGGTCGAGTAGTTGGTCGAGTAGTTGGTCGAGTAGTTGGTCGAGTAGTTGGTCAAGAAGTTGGTCGAGTAGTTGGTCGAGTAGTTGGTCGAGTAGTTGGTCGAGTGATTGGTCGAGTGATTGGTCGAGTAGTCGGTCGAGTGGTCGGTCGAGTACTTGGTCGAGTAGTTGGTCGAGTAGTTGGTCGAGTAGTTGGTCGAGTAGTTGGTTGAGTAATTAGTCGAGTAGTTGGTCGAGTAGTTGGTCGAGTAGTTGGTCGAGTGATTGGTCGAGTGGTCGGTCGAGTGGTCGGTCGAGTGATTGCTCGAGTAGTTGGTCGAGTAGTTGGTCGAGTAGATGGTCGAGTGATTGCTCCAGTAGTTGGTCGAGTAGTTGGTCGAGTGATTGGTCGAGTAGTTGGTCGAGTGGTCGGTCGAGTAGTTGGTCGAGTAGTTGGTCGAGTAGTTGGTCGAGTAGTTGGTCGAGTAGTTGGTTGAGTAATTAGTCGAGTAGTTGGTCGAGTAGTTGGTCGAGTAGTTGGTCGAGTGATTGGTCGAGTGGTCGGTCGAGTGGTCGGTCGAGTGATTGCTCGAGTAGTTGGTCGAGTAGTTGGTCGAGTAGTTGGTCGAGTAGTTGGTCGAGTAGTTGGTCCAGTGATTGCTCCAGTAGTTGGTCGAGTAGTTGGTCGAGTCATTGGTCGAGTAGTTGGTCGAGTATTTGGTCGAGTAGTTGGTCGAGTGATTGCTCCAGTAGTTGGTCGAGTAGTTTATTGAGTGATTGGTCGAGTAGTTGGTCGAGTAGTTGGTCAAGTAGTTGGTCGAGTAGTTGGTCGAGTAGTTGGTCGAGTAGTTGGTCGAGTGATTGGTCGAGTGATTGGTCGAGTAGTCGGTCGAGTGGTCGGTCGAGTAGTTGGTCGAGTGATTGGTCGAGTAGTTGGTCGAGTAGTTGGTTGAGTAGTTGGTCGAGTAGTTGGTCGAGTAGTTGGTCGCGTGATTGGTGGAGTAGTCGGTCGAGTGGTCGGTCGAGTAGTTGGTCGAGTAGTTGGTCGAGTAGTTGGTCTAGTAGTTGTTCAAGTAGTTTGTCGAGTGGTCGGTGGAGTAGTTGGTCGAGTAGTTGGTCGAGTAGTTGGTCGAGTAAAAGGTCGAGTAATTGGTCAAGTAGTTGGTCGAGTGGTCGGTCGAGTAGTTGGTCGAGTAGTTGGTCGAGTATTTGGTCGAGTGGTTGGTCGCGTGATTGGTGGAGTAGTCGGTCGAGTGGTCGGTCGAGTAGTTGGTCGAGTAGTTGGTCGAGTGGTCGGTCGAGTGGTCGGTCGAGTGATTGCTCGAGTAGTTGATCGAGTAGTTGGTCGAGTAGTTGGTCGAGTGATTGCTCCAGTAGTTGGTCGAGTAGTTGGTCGAGTGATTGGTCGAGTAGTTGGTCGAGTGGTCGGTCGAGTAGTTGGTCGAGTAGTTGGTCGAGTAGTTGGTCGAGTAGTTGGTCGAGTAGTTGGTTGAGTAATTAGTCGAGTAGTTGGTCGAGTAGTTGTTCGAGTAGTTGGTCGAGTGATTGGTCGAGTGGTCGGTCGAGTGGTCGGTCGAGTGATTGCTCGAGTAGTTGGTCGAGTAGTTGGTCGAGTAGTTGGTCGAGTAGTTGGTCGAGTAGTTGGTCGAGTGATTGCTCCAGTAGTTGGTCGAGTAGTTGGTCGCGTGATTGGTGGAGTAGTCGGTCGAGTGGTCGGTCGAGTAGTTGGTCGAGTAGTTGGTCGAGTAGTTGGTCGAGCGATTGTTCGAGTAGTTGGTCGAGTAGTTGGTCGAGTAGTTGGTCGAGTAGTTGGTTGAGTAGTTGGTCGAGTAGTTGGTCGAGTAGTTGGTCGAGTGATTGGTCGAGAAGTCGGTCGAGTGGTCGGTCGAGTAGTTGGTCGAGTAGTTGGTCGAGTAGTTGTTCGAGTAGTTGGTTGAGTAATTAGTCGAGTAGTTGGTCGAGTAGTTGGTCGAGTAGTTGTTCGAGTGATTGGTCGAGTGGTCGGTCGAGTGGTCGGTCGAGTGATTGCTCGAGTAGTTGGTCGAGTAGTTGGTCGAGTGATTGCTCCAGTAGTTGGTCGAGTAGTTGGTCGAGTGATTGGTCGAGTAGTTGGTCGAGTATTTGGTCGAGTAGTTGGTCGAGTGATTGCTCCAGTAGTTGGTCGAGTAGTTTATCGAGTGATTGGTCGAGTAGTTGGTCTAGTAGTTGGTCGAGTGGTTGGTCGAGCGATTGGTCGAGTAGTTGGTCGAGTAGTTGGTCGAGTAGTTGGACGAGTAGTTGGTCGAGTAGTTGGTCGAGTAGTTGGTCGAGTGATTGGTCGAGAAGTCGGTCGAGTGGTCGGTCGAGTAGTTGGTCGAGTAGTTGGTCGAGTAGTTGGTCGAGTAGTTGGTCGAGTAGTTGGTTGAGTAATTAGTCGAGTAGTTGGTCGAGTAGTTGGTCGAGTAGTTGGTCGGGTGATTGGTCGAGTGGTCGGTCGAGTGGTCGGTCGAGTGATTGCTCGAGTAGTTGGTCGAGTAGTTGGTCGAGTAGTTGGTCGAGTGATTGCTCCAGTAGTTGGTCGAGTAGTTGGTCGAGTGATTGGTCGAGTAGTTGGTCTAGTAGTTGGTCGAGTGATTGGTCGAGTAGTTGGTCGAGTAGTTGGTCGAGTAGTTGGTCGAGTAGTTGGACGAGTAGTTGGTCGAGTAGTTGGTCGAGTAGTTGGTCGAGTAGTTGGTCGAGTAGTTGGTCGAGTGATTGGTCGAGTAGTTGGTCGAGTAGTTGGTCGAGTAGTTGGTCGAGTAGTTGGTCAAGTAGTTGGTCGAGTAATTGGTCGAGTAGTTGGTCGAGTAGTTGGTCGAGTGATTGGTCGAGTGATTGGTCGAGTAGTTGGTCGAGTAGTTGGTCAAGTAGTTGGTCGAGTAGTTGGTCGAGTAGTTGGTCGAGTAGTTGGTCGAGTAGTTGGTCGAGTGATTGGTCGAGTAGTTGGTCGAGTAGTTGGTCGAGTAGTTGGTCGAGTAGTTGGTCAAGAAGTTGGTCGAGTAGTTGGTCGAGTAGTTGGTCGAGTAGTTGGTCGAGTAGTTGGTTGAGTAATTAGTCGAGTAGTTGGTCGAGTAGTTGGTCGAGAAGTTGGTCGAGTGATTGGTCGAGTGGTCGGTCGAGTGGTCGGTCGAGTGATTGCTCGAGTAGTTGGTCGAGTAGTTGGTCGAGTAGTTGGTCGAGTGATTGCTCCAGTAGTTGGTCGAGTAGTTGGTCGAGTGATTGGTCGAGTAGTTGGTCGAGTGGTCGGTCGAGTAGTTGGTCGAGTAGTTGGTCGAGTAGTTGGTCGAGTAGTTGGTTGAGTAATTAGTCGAGTAGTTGGTCGAGTAGTTGGTCGAGTAGTTGGTCGAGTGATTGGTCGAGTGGTCGGTCGAGTGGTCGGTCGAGTGATTGCTCGAGTAGTTGGTCGAGAAGTTGGTCTAGTAGTTGGTCGAGTAGTTGGTCGAGTGATTGCTCCAGTAGTTGGTCGAGTAGTTGGTCGAGTGATTGGTCGAGTAGTTGGTCGAGTATTTGGTCGAGTAGTTGGTCGAGTGATTGCTCCAGTAGTTGGTCGAGTAGTTTATCGAGTGATTGTTTGAGTAATTGGTCGAGTAGTTGGTCAAGTAGTTGGTCGAGTAGTTGGTCGAGTAGTTGGTCGAGTAGTTGGTCGAGTGATTGGTCAAGGGATTGGTCGAGTAGTCGGTCGAGTGGTCGGTCGAGTAGTTGGTCGAGTAGTTGGTCGAGTAGTTGGTCGAGTAGTTGGTCGAGTAGTTGGTCGAGTAGTTGGTCGAGTAGTTGGTCGAGTAATTGGTCGAGTAGTTGGTCGAGTAGTTGGTTGAGTAGTTGGTCGAGTAGTTGGTCGAGTAGTTGGTCGCGTGATTGGTGGAGTAGTCGGTCGAGTGGTCGGTCGAGTAGTTGGTCGAGTAGTTGGTCGAGTAGTTGGTCGAGTAGTTGGTCGAGCGATTGTTCGAGTAGTTGGTCGAGTAGTTGGTCGAGTAGTTGGTCGAGTAGTTGGTTGAGTAGTTGGTCGAGTAGTTGGTCGAGTAGTTGGTCGAGTGATTGGTCGAGAAGTCGGTCGAGTGGTCGGTCGAGTAGTTGGTCGAGTAGTTGGTCGAGTAGTTGGTTGAGTAATTAGTCGAGTAGTTGGTCGAGTAGTTGGTCGAGTAGTTGGTCGAGTGATTGGTCGAGTGGTCGGTCGAGTGGTCGGTCGAGTGATTGCTCGAGTAGTTGGTCGAGTAGTTGGTCGAGTGATTGCTCCAGTAGTTGGTCGAGTAGTTGGTCGAGTGATTGGTCGAGTAGTTGGTCGAGTATTTGGTCGAGTAGTTGGTCGAGTGATTGCTCCAGTAGTTGGTCGAGTAGTTTATCGAGTGATTGGTCGAGTAGTTGGTCTAGTAGTTGGTCGAGTAGTTGGTCGAGCGATTGGTCGAGTAGTTGGTCGAGTAGTTGGTCGAGTGATTGGTCGAGAAGTCGGTCGAGTGGTCGGTCGAGTAGTTGGTCGAGTAGTTGGTCGAGTTGTTGGTCGAGTAGTTGGTTGAGTAATTAGTCGAGTAGTTGGTCGAGTTGTTGGTCGAGTAGTTGGTCGAGTGATTGGTCGAGTGGTCGGTCGAGTGGTCGGTCGAGTGATTGCTCGAGTAGTTGGTCGAGTAGTTGGTCGAGTAGTTGGTCGAGTGATTGCTCCAGTAGTTGGTCGAGTAGTTGGTCGAGTGATTGATCGAGTAGTTGGTCTAGTAGTTGGTCTAGTAGTTGGTCGAGTGATTGGTCGAGTAGTTGGTCGAGTAGTTGGTCGAGTAGTTGGTCGAGTAGTTGGACGAGTAGTTGGTCGAGTAGTTGGTCGAGTAGTTGGTCGAGTAGTTGGTCGAGTAGTTGGTCGAGTAGTTGGTCGAGTAGTTGGTCGAGTGATTGGTCGAGTAGTTGGTCGAGTAGTTGGTCGAGTAGTTGGTCGAGTAGTTGGTCAAGTAGTTGGTCGAGTAATTGGTCGAGTAGTTGGTCGAGTAGTTGGTCAAGTGATTGGTCGAGTGATTGGTCGAGTAGTTGGTCGAGTAGTTGGTCAAGTAGTTGGTCGAGTAGTTGGTCGAGTAGTTGGTCGAGTAGTTGGTCGAGTAGTTGGTCGAGTGATCTGTCGAGTAGTTGGTCGAGTAGTTGGTCGAGTAGTTGGTCAAGAAGTTGGTCGAGTAGTTGGTCGAGTAGTTGGTCGAGTAGTTGGTCGAGTGATTGGTCGAGTGATTGGTCGAGTAGTCGGTCGAGTGGTCGGTCGAGTACTTGGTCGAGTAGTTGGTCGAGTAGTTGGTCGAGTAGTTGGTCGAGTAGTTGGTTGAGTAATTAGTCGAGTAGTTGGTCGAGTAGTTGGTCGAGTAGTTGGTCGAGTGATTGGTCGAGTGGTCGGTCGAGTGGTCGGTCGAGTGATTGCTCGAGTAGTTGGTCGAGTAGTTGGTCGAGTAGTTGGTCGAGTGATTGCTCCAGTAGTTGGTCGAGTAGTTGGTCGAGTGATTGGTCGAGTAGTTGGTCGAGTGGTCGGTCGAGTAGTTGGTCGAGTAGTTGGTCGAGTAGTTGGTCGAGTATTTGGTCGAGTAGTTGGTTGAGTAATTAGTCGAGTAGTTGGTCGAGTAGTTGTTCGAGTAGTTGGTCGAGTGATTGGTCGAGTGGTCGGTCGAGTAGTTGGTCAAGTAGTTGGTCGAGTAGTTGGTCGAGTAGTTGGTCGAGTAGTTGGTCGAGTGATTGGTCGAGTGATTGGTCGAGTAGTCGGTCGAGTGTTCGGTCGAGTAGTTGGTCGAGTGATTGGTCGAGTAGTTGGGCGAGTAGTTGGTTGAGTAGTTGGTCGAGTAGTTGGTCGAGTAGTTGGTTGCGTGATTGGTGGAGTAGTCGGTCGAGTGGTCGGTCGAGTAGTTGGTCGAGTAGTTGGTCGAGTAGTTGGTCGAGCGATTGTTAAAGTAGTTGGTCGAGTAGTTGGTCGAGTAGTTGGTCGAGTAGTTGGTTGAGTAGTTGGTCGAGTAGTTGGTCGAGTAGTTGGTCGAATGATTGGTCGAGAAGTCGGTCGAGTGGTCGGTCGAGTAGTTGGTCGAGTAGTTGGTCGAGTAGTTGGTCGAGTAGTTGGTTGAGTAATTAGTCGAGTAGTTGGTCGAGTAGTTGGTCGAGTAGTTGGTCGAGTGATTGGTCGAGTGGTCGGTCGAGTGGTCGGTCGAGTGATTGCTCGAGTAGTTGGTCGAGTAGTTGGTCGAGTGATTGCTCCAGTAGTTGGTCGAGTAGTTGGTCGAGTGATTGGTCGAGTAGTTTGTCGAGTATTTGGTCGAGTAGTTGGTCGAGTGATTGCTCCAGTAGTTGGTCGAGTAGTTTATCGAGTGATTGGTCAAATAGTTGGTCTAGTACTTGGTCGAGTAGTTGGTCGAGCGATTGGTCGAGTAGTTGGTCGAGTAGTTGGTCGAGTAGGTGGACGAGTAGTTGGTCGAGTAGTTGGTCGAGTAGTTGGTCGAGTGATTGGTCGAGAAGTCGGTCGAGTGGTCGGTCGAGTAATTGGTCGAGTAGTTGGTCGAGTAGTTGGTTGAGTAATTAGTCGAGTAGTTGGTCGAGTAGTTGGTCGAGTAGTTGGTCGAGTGATTGGTCTAGTGGTCGGTCGAGTGGTCGGTCGAGTGATTGCTCGAGTAGTTGGTCGAGTAGTTGGTCGAGTAGTTGGTCGAGTGATTGCTCCAGTAGTTGGTCGAGTAGTTGGTCGAGTGATTGGTCGAGTAGTTGGTCTAGTAGTTGGTCGAGTGATTGGTCGAGTAGTTGGTCGAGTAGTTGGTCGAGTAGTTGGTCGAGTAGTTGGTCGAGTAGTTGGTCGAGTAGTTGGTCGAGTAGTTGGTCGAGTAGTTGGTCGAGTAGTTGGTCGAGTGATTGGTCGAGTAGTTGGTCGAGTAGTTGGTCGAGTAGTTGGTCGAGTAGTTGGTCAAGTAGTTGGTCGAGTAATTGGTCGAGTAGTTGGTCGAGTAGTTGGTCGAGTGATTGGTCGAGTGATTGGTCGAGTAGTCGGTCGAGTGGTCGGTCGAGTAGTTGGTCGAGTAGTTGGTCGAGTAGTTCGTCGTGTAGTTGGTCGAGTAGTTGGTTGAGTAATTAGTCGAGTAGTTGGTCGAGTGATTGGTCGAGTAGTTGGTCGAGTAGTTGGTCGAGTAGTTGGTCGAGTAGTTGGTCAAGAAGTTGGTCGAGTAGTTGGTCGAGTAGTCTGTCGAGTAGTTGGTCGAGTGATTGGTCGAGTGATTGGTCGAGTGATTGATCCAGTAGTTGGTCGAGTAGTTGGTCGAGTGATTGGTCGAGTAGTTGGTCGAGTAGTTGGTTGAGTAGTTGGTCGAGTAGTTGGTCGAGTAGTTGGTCGAGTAGTTGGTCGAGTAGTTGGTCGAGTAGTTGTTCGAGTGATTGGTCGAGTAGTTGGTCGAGTAGTTGGTCGAGTAGTTGGTCGAGTAGTTGGTCAAGTAGTTGGTCGAGTAATTGGTCGAGTAGTTGGTCGAGTAGTTGGTCGAGTGATTGGTCGAGTGATTGGTCGAGTAGTCGGTCGAGTGGTCGGTCGAGTAGTTGGTCGAGTAGTTGGTCGAGTAGTTCGTCGAGTAGTTGGTCGAGTAGTTGGTTGAGTAATTAGTCGAGTAGTTGGTCGAGTGATTGGTCGAGTAGTTGGTCGAGTAGTTGGTCGAGTAGTTGGTCGAGTAGTTGGTCAAGAAGTTCTCGAGTAGTTGGTCGAGTAGTTGGTCGAGTAGTTGGTCGAGTGATTGGTCGAGTGATTGGTCGAGTAGTCGGTCGAGTGGTCGGTCGAGTACTTGGTCGAGTAGTTGGTCGAGTAGTTGGTCGAGTAGTTGGTTGAGTAATTAGTCGAGTAGTTGGTCGAGTAGTTGGTCGAGTAGTTGGTCGAGTGATTGGTCGAGTGGTCTGTCGAGTGGTCGGTCGAGTGATTGCTCGAGTAGTTGGTCGAGTAGTTGGTCGAGTAGTTGGTCGAGTGATTGCTCCAGTAGTTGTTCGAGTAGTTGGTCGAGTGATTGGTCGAGTAGTTGGTCGAGTGGTCGGTCGAGTAGTTGGTCGAGTAGTTGGTCGAGAAGTTGGTCGAGTAGTTGGTCGAGTGATTGGTCGAGTGGTCGGTCGAGTGGTCGGTCGAGTGATTGCTCCAGTAGTTGGTCGAGTAGTTGGTCGAGTAGTTGGTCGAGTAGTTGGTCGAGTGATTGCTCCAGTAGTTGGTCGAGTAGTTGGTCGAGTGATTGGTCGAGTAGTTGGTCGAGTATTTGGTCGAGTAGTTGGTCGAGTGATTGCTCCAGTAGTTGGTCGAGTAGTTTATCGAGTGATTGGTCGAGTAGTTGGTCGAGTAGTTGGTCGAGTAGTTGGTCGAGTAGTTGGTCGAGTAGTTGGTCGAGTAGTTGGTCGAGTGATTGGTCGAGTGATTGGTCGAGTAGTCGGTCGAGTGGTCGGTCGAGTAGTTGGTCGAGTGATTGGTCGAGTAGTTGGTCGAGTAGTTGGTTGAGTAGTTGGTCGAGTAGTTGGTCGAGTAGTTGGTCGCGTGATTGGTGGAGTAGGCGGTCGAGTGGTCGGTCGAGTAGTTGGTCGAGTAGTTGGTCGAGTAGTTGGTCGAGTAGTTGGTCGAGCGATTGTTCGAGTAGTTGGTCGAGTAGTTGGTCGAGTAGTTGGTCGAGTAGTTGGTTGAGTAGTCGGTCGAGTGGTCGGTCGAGTAGTTGGTCGAGTAGTTGGTCGAGTAGTTGGTCGAGTAGTTGGTTGAGTAATTAGTCGAGTAGTTGGTCGAGTAGTTGGTCGAGTAGTTGGTCGAGTGATTGGTCGAGTGGTCGGTCGAGTGGTCGGTCGAGTGATTGCTCGAGTAGTTGGTCGAGTGATTGCTCCAGTTGTTGGTCGAGTAGTTGGTCGAGTGATTGGTCGAGTAGTTGGTCGAGTATTTGGTCGAGTAGTTGGTCGAGTGATTGCTCCAGTAGTTGGTCGAGTAGTTTATCGAGTGATTGGTCAAATAGTTGGTCTAGTAGTTGGTCGAGTAGTTGGTCGAGCGATTGGTCGAGTAGTTGTTCGAGTAGTTGGTCGAGTAGTTGGACGAGTAGTTGGTCGAGTAGTTGGTCGAGTAGTTGGTCGAGTGATTGGTCGAGAAGTCGGTCGAGTGGTCGGTCGAGTAATTGGTCGAGTAGTTGGTCGAGTAGTTGGTCGAGTAGTTGGTTGAGTAATTAGTCGAGTAGTTGGTCGAGTAGTTGGTCGAGTAGTTGGTCGAGTGATTGGTCGAGTGGTCGGTCGAGTGGTCGGTCGAGTGATTGCTCGAGTAGTTGGTCGAGTAGTTGGTCGAGTGATTGCTCCAGTAGTTGGTCGAGTAGTTGGTCGAGTGATTGGTCGAGTAGTTGGTC
This sequence comes from Papilio elwesi, assembly GCA_029849275.1. Lineage (NCBI taxonomy): Eukaryota > Metazoa > Arthropoda > Insecta > Lepidoptera > Papilionidae > Papilio > Papilio elwesi. The sequence goes on from JANLBV010000066.1 coordinate 26,904, forward strand.
TAGTAGTTGGTCGAGTGATTGGTCGAGTAGTTGGTCGAGTAGTTGGTCGAGTAGTTGGTCGAGTAGTTGGTCGAGTAGTTGGTCGAGTAGTTGGTCGAGTAGTTGGTCGAGTAGTTGGTCGAGTGATTGGTCGAGTAGTTGGTCGAGTAGTTGGTCGAGTAGTTGGTCGAGTAGTTGGTCAAGTAGTTGGTCGAGTAATTGGTCGAGTAGTTGGTCGAGTAGTTGGTCGAGTAGTTGGTCGAGTGATTGCTCCAGTAGTTGGTCGAGTAGTTGGTCGAGTGATTGATCGAGTAGTTGGTCTAGTAGTTGGTCTAGTAGTTGGTCGAGTGATTGGTCGAGTAGTTGGTCGAGTAGTTGGTCGAGTAGTTGGTCGAGTAGTTGGACGAGTAGTTGGTCGAGTAGTTGGTCGAGTAGTTGGTCGAGTAGTTGGTCGAGTAGTTGGTCGAGTAGTTGGTCGAGTAGTTGGTCGAGTGATTGGTCGAGTAGTTGGTCGAGTAGTTGGTCGAGTAGTTGGTCGAGTAGTTGGTCAAGTAGTTGGTCGAGTAATTGGTCGAGTAGTTGGTCGAGTAGTTGGTCAAGTGATTGGTCGAGTGATTGGTCGAGTAGTTGGTCGAGTAGTTGGTCAAGTAGTTGGTCGAGTAGTTGGTCGAGTAGTTGGTCGAGTAGTTGGTCGAGTAGTTGGTCGAGTGATCTGTCGAGTAGTTGGTCGAGTAGTTGGTCGAGTAGATGGTCGAGTAGTTGGTCAAGAAGTTGGTCGAGTAGTTGGTCGAGTAGTTGGTCGAGTAGTTGGTCGAGTAGTTGGTCGAGTGATTGGTCGAGTGATTGGTCGAGTAGTCGGTCGAGTGGTCGGTCGAGTACTTGGTCGAGTAGTTGGTCGAGTAGTTGGTCGAGTAGTTGGTCGAGTAGTTGGTTGAGTAATTAGTCGAGTAGTTGGTCGAGTAGTTGGTCGAGTAGTTGGTCGAGTGATTGGTCGAGTGGTCGGTCGAGTGGTCGGTCGAGTGATTGCTCGAGTAGTTGGTCGAGTAGTTGGTCGAGTAGTTGGTCGAGTGATTGCTCCAGTAGTTGGTCGAGTAGTTGGTCGAGTGATTGGTCGAGTAGTTGGTCGAGTGGTCGGTCGAGTAGTTGGTCGAGTAGTTGGTCGAGTAGTTGGTCGAGTAGTTGGTCGAGTAGTTGGTTGAGTAATTAGTCGAGTAGTTGGTCGAGTAGTTGTTCGAGTAGTTGGTCGAGTGATTGGTCGAGTGGTCGGTCGAGTGGTCGGTCGAGTGATTGCTCGAGTAGTTGGTCGAGTAGTTGGTCGAGTAGTTGGTCGAGTAGTTGGTCGAGTAGTTGGTCGAGTGATTGCTCCAGTAGTTGGTCGAGTAGTTGGTCGAGTCATTGGTCGAGTAGTTGGTCGAGTATTTGGTCGAGTAGTTGGTCGAGTGATTGCTCCAGTAGTTGGTCGAGTAGTTTATCGAGTGATTGGTCGAGTAGTTGGTCGAGTAGTTGGTCAAGTAGTTGGTCGAGTAGTTGGTCGAGTAGTTGGTCGAGTAGTTGGTCGAGTGATTGGTCGAGTGATTGGTCGAGTAGTTGGTCGAGTGTTCGGTCGAGTAGTTGGTCGAGTGATTGGTCGAGTAGTTGGTTGAGTAGTTGGTCGAGTAGTTGGTCGAGTAGTTGGTCGCGTGATTGGTGGAGTAGTCGGTCGAGTGGTCGGTCGAGTAGTTGGTCGAGTAGTTGGTCGAGTGGTCGGTCGAGTGGTCGGTCGAGTGATTGCTCGAGTAGTTGATCGAGTAGTTGGTCGAGTAGTTGGTCGAGTGATTGCTCCAGTAGTTGGTCGAGTAGTTGGTCGAGTGATTGGTCGAGTAGTTGGTCGAGTGGTCGGTCGAGTAGTTGGTCGAGTAGTTGGTCGAGTAGTTGGTCGAGTAGTTGGTCGAGTAGTTGGTTGAGTAATTAGTCGAGTAGTTGGTCGAGTAGTTGTTCGAGTAGTTGGTCGAGTGATTGGTCGAGTGGTCGGTCGAGTGGTCGGTCGAGTGATTGCTCGAGTAGTTGGTCGAGTAGTTGGTCGAGTAGTTGGTCGAGTAGTTGGTCGAGTAGTTGGTCGAGTGATTGCTCCAGTAGTTGGTCGAGTAGTTGGTCGAGTCATTGGTCGAGTAGTTGGTCGAGTATTTGGTCGAGTAGTTGGTCGAGTGATTGCTCCAGTAGTTGGTCGAGTAGTTTATCGAGTGATTGGTCGAGTAGTTGGTCGAGTAGTTGGTCAAGTAGTTCGTCGAGTAGTTGGTCGAGTAGTTGGTCGAGTAGTTGGTCGAGTGATTGGTCGAGTGATTGGTCGAGTAGTCGGTCGAGTGTTCGGTCGAGTAGTTGGTCGAGTGATTGGTCGAGTAGTTGGTCGAGTAGTTGGTTGAGTAGTTGGTCGAGTAGTTGGTCGAGTAGTTGGTCGCGTGATTGGTGGAGTAGTCGGTCGAGTGGTCGGTCGAGTAGTTGGTCGAGTAGTTGGTCGAGTAGTTGGTCGAGTAGTTGGTCGAGTGGTCGGTCGAGTAGTTGGTCGAGTAGTTGGTCGAGTAGTTGGTCGAGTAGTTGGTCGAGTGATTGGTCGAGTGGTCGGTCGAGTGGTCGGTCGAGTGATTGCTCCAGTAGTTGGTCGAGTAGTTGGTCGAGTAGTTGGTCGAGTAGTTGGTCGAGTGATTGCTCCAGTAGTTGGTCGAGTAGTTGGTCGAGTCATTGGTCGAGTAGTTGGTCGAGTATTTGGTCGAGTAGTTGGTCGAGTGATTGCTCCAGTAGTTGGTCGAGTAGTTTATCGAGTGATTGGTCGAGTAGTTGGTCGAGTAGTTGGTCAAGTAGTTGGTCGAGTAGTTGGTCGAGTAGTTGGTCGAGTAGTTGGTCGAGTGATTGGTCGAGTGATTGGTCGAGTAGTCGGTCGAGTGTTCGGTCGAGTAGTTGGTCGAGTGATTGGTCGAGTAGTTGGTCGAGTAGTTGGTTGAGTAGTTGGTCGAGTAGTTGGTCGAGTAGTTGGTCGCGTGATTGGTGGAGTAGTCGGTCGAGTGGTCGGTCGAGTAGTTGGTCGAGTAGTTGGTCGAGTGGTCGGTCGAGTGGTCGGTCGAGTGATTGCTCGAGTAGTTGATCGAGTAGTTGGTCGAGTAGTTGGTCGAGTGATTGCTCCAGTAGTTGGTCGAGTAGTTGGTCGAGTGATTGGTCGAGTAGTTGGTCGAGTGGTCGGTCGAGTAGTTGGTCGAGTAGTTGGTCGAGTAGTTGGTCGAGTAGTTGGTCGAGTAGTTGGTTGAGTAATTAGTCGAGTAGTTGGTCGAGTAGTTGTTCGAGTAGTTGGTCGAGTGATTGGTCGAGTGGTCGGTCGAGTGGTCGGTCGAGTGATTGCTCGAGTAGTTGGTCGAGTAGTTGGTCGAGTAGTTGGTCGAGTAGTTGGTCGAGTAGTTGGTCGAGTGATTGCTCCAGTAGTTGGTCGAGTAGTTGGTCGAGTCATTGGTCGAGTAGTTGGTCGAGTATTTGGTCGAGTAGTTGGTCGAGTGATTGCTCCAGTAGTTGGTCGAGTAGTTTATCGAGTGATTGGTCGAGTAGTTGGTCGAGTAGTTGGTCAAGTAGTTCGTCGAGTAGTTGGTCGAGTAGTTGGTCGAGTAGTTGGTCGAGTGATTGGTCGAGTGATTGGTCGAGTAGTCGGTCGAGTGTTCGGTCGAGTAGTTGGTCGAGTGATTGGTCGAGTAGTTGGTCGAGTAGTTGGTTGAGTAGTTGGTCGAGTAGTTGGTCGAGTAGTTGGTCGCGTGATTGGTGGAGTAGTCGGTCGAGTGGTCGGTCGAGTAGTTGGTCGAGTAGTTGGTCGAGTAGTTGGTCGAGTAGTTGGTCGAGCGATTGTTCGAGTAGTTGGTCGAGTAGTTGGTCGAGTAGTTGGTCGAGTAGTTGGTTGAGTAGTTGGTCGAGTAGTTGGTCGAGTAGTTGGTCGAGTGATTGGTCGAGAAGTCGGTCGAGTGGTCGGTCGAGTAGTTGGTCGAGTAGTTGGTCGAGTAGTTGGTCGAGTAGTTGGTTGAGTAATTAGTCGAGTAGTTGGTCGAGTAGTTGGTCGAGTGATTGGTCGAGTGGTCGGTCGAGTGGTCGGTCGAGTGATTGCTCGAGTAGTTGGTCGAGTAGTTGGTCGAGTGATTGCTCCAGTAGTTGGTCGAGTAGTTGGTCGAGTGATTGGTCGAGTAGTTTGTCGAGTATTTGGTCGAGTAGTTGGTCGAGTGATTGCTCCAGTAGTTGGTCGAGTAGTTTATCGAGTGATTGGTCAAATAGTTGGTCTAGTAGTTGGTCGAGTAGTTGGTCGAGCGATTGGTCGAGTAGTTGGTCGAGTAGATGGTCGAGTAGTTGGACGAGTAGTTGGTCGAGTAGTTGGTCGAGTAGTTGGTCGAGTGATTGGTCGAGAAGTCGGTCGAGTGGTCGGTCGAGTAATTGGTCGAGTAGTTGGTCGAGTAGTTGGTCGAGTAGTTGGTTGAGTAATTAGTCGAGTAGTTGGTCGAGTAGTTGGTCGAGTAGTTGGTCGAGTGATTGGTCGAGTGGTCGGTCGAGTGGTCGGTCGAGTGATTGCTCGAGTAGTTGGTCGAGTAGTTGGTCGAGTAGTTGGTCGAGTGATTGCTCCAGTAGTTGGTCGAGTAGTTGGTCGAGTGATTGGTCGAGTAGTTGGTCGAGTGGTCGGTCGAGTAGTTGGTCGAGTAGTTGGTCGAGTAGTTGGTCGAGTAGTTGGTCGAGTAGTTGGTTGAGTAATTAGTCGAGTAGTTGGTCGAGTAGTTGTTCGAGTAGTTGGTCGAGTGATTGGTCGAGTGGTCGGTCGAGTGGTCGGTCGAGTGATTGCTCGAGTAGTTGGTCGAGTAGTTGGTCGAGTAGTTGGTCGAGTAGTTGGTCGAGTAGTTGGTCGAGTGATTGCTCCAGTAGTTGGTCGAGTAGTTGGTCGAGTCATTGGTCGAGTAGTTGGTCGAGTAGTTGGTCGAGTAGATGGTCGAGTAGTTGGTCAAGAAGTTGGTCGAGTAGTTGGTCGAGTAGTTGGTCGAGTAGTTGGTCGAGTAGTTGGTCGAGTGATTGGTCGAGTGATTGGTCGAGTAGTCGGTCGAGTGGTCGGTCGAGTACTTGGTCGAGTAGTTGGTCGAGTAGTTGGTCGAGTAGTTGGTCGAGTAGTTGGTTGAGTAATTAGTCGAGTAGTTGGTCGAGTAGTTGGTCGAGTAGTTGGTCGAGTGATTGGTCGAGTGGTCGGTCGAGTGGTCGGTCGAGTGATTGCTCGAGTAGTTGGTCGAGTAGTTGGTCGAGTAGTTGGTCGAGTGATTGCTCCAGTAGTTGGTCGAGTAGTTGGTCGAGTGATTGGTCGAGTAGTTGGTCGAGTGGTCGGTCGAGTAGTTGGTCGAGTAGTTGGTCGAGTAGTTGGTCGAGTAGTTGGTCGAGTAGTTGGTTGAGTAATTAGTCGAGTAGTTGGTCGAGTAGTTGTTCGAGTAGTTGGTCGAGTGATTGGTCGAGTGGTCGGTCGAGTGGTCGGTCGAGTGATTGCTCGAGTAGTTGGTCGAGTAGTTGGTCGAGTAGTTGGTCGAGTAGTTGGTCGAGTGATTGCTCCAGTAGTTGGTCGAGTAGTTGGTCGAGTCATTGGTCGAGTAGTTGGTCGAGTATTTGGTCGAGTAGTTGGTCGAGTGATTGCTCCAGTAGTTGGTCGAGTAGTTTATCGAGTGATTGGTCGAGTAGTTGGTCGAGTAGTTGGTCAAGTAGTTGGTCGAGTAGTTGGTCGAGTAGTTGGTCGAGTAGTTGGTCGAGTGATTGGTCGAGTGATTGGTCGAGTAGTCGGTCGAGTGTTCGGTCGACTAGTTGGTCGAGTGATTGGTCGAGTAGTTGGTCGAGTAGTTGGTTGAGTAGTTGGTCGAGTAGTTGGTCGAGTAGTTGGTCGCGTGATTGGTGGAGTAGTCGGTCGAGTGGTCGGTCGAGTAGTTGGTCGAGTAGTTGGTCGAGTGGTCGGTCGAGTGGTCGGTCGAGTGATTGCTCGAGTAGTTGATCGAGTAGTTGGTCGAGTAGTTGGTCGAGTGATTGCTCCAGTAGTTGGTCGAGTAGTTGGTCGAGTGATTGGTCGAGTAGTTGGTCGAGTGGTCGGTCGAGTAGTTGGTCGAGTAGTTGGTCGAGTAGTTGGTCGAGTAGTTGGTCGAGTAGTTGGTTGAGTAATTAGTCGAGTAGTTGGTCGAGTAGTTGTTCGAGTAGTTGGTCGAGTGATTGGTCGAGTGGTCGGTCGAGTGGTCGGTCGAGTGATTGCTCGAGTAGTTGGTCGAGTAGTTGGTCGAGTAGTTGGTCGAGTAGTTGGTCGAGTAGTTGGTCGAGTGATTGCTCCAGTAGTTGGTCGAGTAGTTGGTCGAGTCATTGGTCGAGTAGTTGGTCGAGTATTTGGTCGAGTAGTTGGTCGAGTGATTGCTCCAGTAGTTGGTCGAGTAGTTTATCGAGTGATTGGTCGAGTAGTTGGTCGAGTAGTTGGTCAAGTAGTTCGTCGAGTAGTTGGTCGAGTAGTTGGTCGAGTAGTTGGTCGAGTGATTGGTCGAGTGATTGGTCGAGTAGTCGGTCGAGTGTTCGGTCGAGTAGTTGGTCGAGTGATTGGTCGAGTAGTTGGTCGAGTAGTTGGTTGAGTAGTTGGTCGAGTAGTTGGTCGAGTAGTTGGTCGCGTGATTGGTGGAGTAGTCGGTCGAGTGGTCGGTCGAGTAGTTGGTCGAGTAGTTGGTCGAGTGGTCGGTCGAGTGGTCGGTCGAGTGATTGCTCGAGTAGTTGATCGAGTAGTTGGTCGAGTAGTTGGTCGAGTGATTGCTCCAGTAGTTGGTCGAGTAGTTGGTCGAGTGATTGGTCGAGTAGTTGGTCGAGTGGTCGGTCGAGTAGTTGGTCGAGTAGTTGGTCGAGTAGTTGGTCGAGTAGTTGGTCGAGTAGTTGGTTGAGTAATTAGTCGAGTAGTTGGTCGAGTAGTTGTTCGAGTAGTTGGTCGAGTGATTGGTCGAGTGGTCGGTCGAGTGGTCGGTCGAGTGATTGCTCGAGTAGTTGGTCGAGTAGTTGGTCGAGTAGTTGGTCGAGTAGTTGGTCGAGTAGTTGGTCGAGTGATTGCTCCAGTAGTTGGTCGAGTAGTTGGTCGAGTCATTGGTCGAGTAGTTGGTCGAGTATTTGGTCGAGTAGTTGGTCGAGTGATTGCTCCAGTAGTTGGTCGAGTAGTTTATCGAGTGATTGGTCGAGTAGTTGGTCGAGTAGTTGGTCAAGTAGTTCGTCGAGTAGTTGGTCGAGTAGTTGGTCGAGTAGTTGGTCGAGTGATTGGTCGAGTGATTGGTCGAGTAGTCGGTCGAGTGTTCGGTCGAGTAGTTGGTCGAGTGATTGGTCGAGTAGTTGGTCGAGTAGTTGGTTGAGTAGTTGGTCGAGTAGTTGGTCGAGTAGTTGGTCGCGTGATTGGTGGAGTAGTCGGTCGAGTGGTCGGTCGAGTAGTTGGTCGAGTAGTTGGTCGAGTAGTTGGTCGAGTAGTTGGTCGAGCGATTGTTCGAGTAGTTGGTCGAGTAGTTGGTCGAGTAGTTGGTCGAGTAGTTGGTTGAGTAGTTGGTCGAGTAGTTGGTCGAGTAGTTGGTCGAGTGATTGGTCGAGAAGTCGGTCGAGTGGTCGGTCGAGTAGTTGGTCGAGTAGTTGGTCGAGTAGTTGGTCGAGTAGTTGGTTGAGTAATTAGTCGAGTAGTTGGTCGAGTAGTTGGTCGAGTGATTGGTCGAGTGGTCGGTCGAGTGGTCGGTCGAGTGATTGCTCGAGTAGTTGGTCGAGTAGTTGGTCGAGTGATTGCTCCAGTAGTTGGTCGAGTAGTTGGTCGAGTGATTGGTCGAGTAGTTTGTCGAGTATTTGGTCGAGTAGTTGGTCGAGTGATTGCTCCAGTAGTTGGTCGAGTAGTTTATCGAGTGATTGGTCAAATAGTTGGTCTAGTAGTTGGTCGAGTAGTTGGTCGAGCGATTGGTCGAGTAGTTGGTCGAGTAGATGGTCGAGTAGTTGGACGAGTAGTTGGTCGAGTAGTTGGTCGAGTAGTTGGTCGAGTGATTGGTCGAGAAGTCGGTCGAGTGGTCGGTCGAGTAATTGGTCGAGTAGTTGGTCGAGTAGTTGGTCGAGTAGTTGGTTGAGTAATTAGTCGAGTAGTTGGTCGAGTAGTTGGTCGAGTAGTTGGTCGAGTGATTGGTCGAGTGGTCGGTCGAGTGGTCGGTCGAGTGATTGCTCGAGTAGTTGGTCGAGTAGTTGGTCGAGTAGTTGGTCGAGTGATTGCTCCAGTAGTTGGTCGAGTAGTTGGTCGAGTGATTGGTCGAGTAGTTGGTCGAGTGGTCGGTCGAGTAGTTGGTCGAGTAGTTGGTCGAGTAGTTGGTCGAGTAGTTGGTCGAGTAGTTGGTTGAGTAATTAGTCGAGTAGTTGGTCGAGTAGTTGTTCGAGTAGTTGGTCGAGTGATTGGTCGAGTGGTCGGTCGAGTGGTCGGTCGAGTGATTGCTCGAGTAGTTGGTCGAGTAGTTGGTCGAGTAGTTGGTCGAGTAGTTGGTCGAGTAGTTGGTCGAGTGATTGCTCCAGTAGTTGGTCGAGTAGTTGGTCGAGTCATTGGTCGAGTAGTTGGTCGAGTAGTTGGTCGAGTAGATGGTCGAGTAGTTGGTCAAGAAGTTGGTCGAGTAGTTGGTCGAGTAGTTGGTCGAGTAGTTGGTCGAGTAGTTGGTCGAGTGATTGGTCGAGTGATTGGTCGAGTAGTCGGTCGAGTGGTCGGTCGAGTACTTGGTCGAGTAGTTGGTCGAGTAGTTGGTCGAGTAGTTGGTCGAGTAGTTGGTTGAGTAATTAGTCGAGTAGTTGGTCGAGTAGTTGGTCGAGTAGTTGGTCGAGTGATTGGTCGAGTGGTCGGTCGAGTGGTCGGTCGAGTGATTGCTCGAGTAGTTGGTCGAGTAGTTGGTCGAGTAGTTGGTCGAGTGATTGCTCCAGTAGTTGGTCGAGTAGTTGGTCGAGTGATTGGTCGAGTAGTTGGTCGAGTGGTCGGTCGAGTAGTTGGTCGAGTAGTTGGTCGAGTAGTTGGTCGAGTAGTTGGTCGAGTAGTTGGTTGAGTAATTAGTCGAGTAGTTGGTCGAGTAGTTGTTCGAGTAGTTGGTCGAGTGATTGGTCGAGTGGTCGGTCGAGTGGTCGGTCGAGTGATTGCTCGAGTAGTTGGTCGAGTAGTTGGTCGAGTAGTTGGTCGAGTAGTTGGTCGAGTGATTGCTCCAGTAGTTGGTCGAGTAGTTGGTCGAGTCATTGGTCGAGTAGTTGGTCGAGTATTTGGTCGAGTAGTTGGTCGAGTGATTGCTCCAGTAGTTGGTCGAGTAGTTTATCGAGTGATTGGTCGAGTAGTTGGTCGAGTAGTTGGTCAAGTAGTTGGTCGAGTAGTTGGTCGAGTAGTTGGTCGAGTAGTTGGTCGAGTGATTGGTCGAGTGATTGGTCGAGTAGTCGGTCGAGTGTTCGGTCGACTAGTTGGTCGAGTGATTGGTCGAGTAGTTGGTCGAGTAGTTGGTTGAGTAGTTGGTCGAGTAGTTGGTCGAGTAGTTGGTCGCGTGATTGGTGGAGTAGTCGGTCGAGTGGTCGGTCGAGTAGTTGGTCGAGTAGTTGGTCGAGTGGTCGGTCGAGTGGTCGGTCGAGTGATTGCTCGAGTAGTTGATCGAGTAGTTGGTCGAGTAGTTGGTCGAGTGATTGCTCCAGTAGTTGGTCGAGTAGTTGGTCGAGTGATTGGTCGAGTAGTTGGTCGAGTGGTCGGTCGAGTAGTTGGTCGAGTAGTTGGTCGAGTAGTTGGTCGAGTAGTTGGTCGAGTAGTTGGTTGAGTAATTAGTCGAGTAGTTGGTCGAGTAGTTGTTCGAGTAGTTGGTCGAGTGATTGGTCGAGTGGTCGGTCGAGTGGTCGGTCGAGTGATTGCTCGAGTAGTTGGTCGAGTAGTTGGTCGAGTAGTTGGTCGAGTAGTTGGTCGAGTAGTTGGTCGAGTGATTGCTCCAGTAGTTGGTCGAGTAGTTGGTCGAGTCATTGGTCGAGTAGTTGGTCGAGTATTTGGTCGAGTAGTTGGTCGAGTGATTGCTCCAGTAGTTGGTCGAGTAGTTTATCGAGTGATTGGTCGAGTAGTTGGTCGAGTAGTTGGTCAAGTAGTTCGTCGAGTAGTTGGTCGAGTAGTTGGTCGAGTAGTTGGTCGAGTGATTGGTCGAGTGATTGGTCGAGTAGTCGGTCGAGTGTTCGGTCGAGTAGTTGGTCGAGTGATTGGTCGAGTAGTTGGTCGAGTAGTTGGTTGAGTAGTTGGTCGAGTAGTTGGTCGAGTAGTTGGTCGCGTGATTGGTGGAGTAGTCGGTCGAGTGGTCGGTCGAGTAGTTGGTCGAGTAGTTGGTCGAGTAGTTGGTCGAGTAGTTGGTCGAGCGATTGTTCGAGTAGTTGGTCGAGTAGTTGGTCGAGTAGTTGGTCGAGTAGTTGGTTGAGTAGTTGGTCGAGTAGTTGGTCGAGTAGTTGGTCGAGTGATTGGTCGAGAAGTCGGTCGAGTGGTCGGTCGAGTAGTTGGTCGAGTAGTTGGTCGAGTAGTTGGTCGAGTAGTTGGTTGAGTAATTAGTCGAGTAGTTGGTCGAGTAGTTGGTCGAGTGATTGCTCCAGTAGTTGGTCGAGTAGTTGGTCGAGTGATTGGTCGAGTAGTTTGTCGAGTATTTGGTCGAGTAGTTGGTCGAGTGATTGCTCCAGTAGTTGGTCGAGTAGTTTATCGAGTGATTGGTCAAATAGTTGGTCTAGTAGTTGGTCGAGTAGTTGGTCGAGCGATTGGTCGAGTAGTTGGTCGAGTAGATGGTCGAGTAGTTGGACGAGTAGTTGGTCGAGTAGTTGGTCGAGTAGTTGGTCGAGTGATTGGTCGAGAAGTCGGTCGAGTGGTCGGTCGAGTAATTGGTCGAGTAGTTGGTCGAGTAGTTGGTCGAGTAGTTGGTTGAGTAATTAGTCGAGTAGTTGGTCGAGTAGTTGGTCGAGTAGTTGGTCGAGTGATTGGTCGAGTGGTCGGTCGAGTGGTCGGTCGAGTGATTGCTCGAGTAGTTGGTCGAGTAGTTGGTCGAGTAGTTGGTCGAGTGATTGCTCCAGTAGTTGGTCGAGTAGTTGGTCGAGTGATTGGTCGAGTAGTTGGTCTAGTAGTTGGTCGAGTGATTGGTCGAGTAGTTGGTCGAGTAGTTGGTCGAGTAGTTGGTCGAGTAGTTGGTCGAGTAGTTGGTCGAGTAGTTGGTCGAGTAGTTGGTCGAGTAGTTGGTCGAGTAGTTGGTCGAGTGATTGGTCGAGTAGTTGGTCGAGTAGTTGGTCGAGTAGTTGGTCGAGTAGTTGGTCAAGTAGTTGGTCGAGTAATTGGTCGAGTAGTTGGTCGAGTAGTTGGTCGAGTGATTGGTCGAGTGATTGGTCGAGTAGTCGGTCGAGTGGTCGGTCGAGTAGTTGGTCGAGTAGTTGGTCGAGTAGTTCGTCGTGTAGTTGGTCGAGTAGTTGGTTGAGTAATTAGTCGAGTAGTTGGTCGAGTGATTGGTCGAGTAGTTGGTCGAGTAGTTGGTCGAGTAGTTGGTCGAGTAGTTGGTCAAGAAGTTGGTCGAGTAGTTGGTCGAGTAGTCTGTCGAGTAGTTGGTCGAGTGATTGGTCGAGTGATTGGTCGAGTAGTCGGTCGAGTGGTCGGTCGAGTACTTGGTCGAGAAGTTGGTCGAGTAGTTGGTCGAGTAGTTGGTCGAGTAGTTGGTTGAGTAATTAGTCGAGTGGTTGGTCGAGTAGTTGGTCGAGTAGTTGGTCGAGTGATTGGTCGAGTGGTCGGTCGAGTGGTCGGTCGAGTGATTGCTCGAGTAGTTGGTCGAGTAGTTGGTCGAGTAGTTGGTCGAGTGATTGCTCCAGTAGTTGGTCGAGTAGTTGGTCGAGTGATTGGTCGAGAAGTTGGTCGAGTGGTCGGTCGAGTAGTTGGTCGAGTGATTGGTCGAGTGGTCGGTCGAGTGGTCGGTCGAGTGATTGCTCGAGTAGTTGGTCGAGTAGTTGGTCGAGTAGTTGGTCGAGTGATTGCTCCAGTAGTTGGTCGAGTAGTTGGTCGAGTGATTGGTCGAGAAGTTGGTCGAGTGGTCGGTCGAGTAGTTGGTCGAGTAGTTGGTCGAGTGATTGGTCGAGAAGTCGGTCGAGTGGTCGGTCGAGTAGTTGGTCGAGTAGTTGGTCGAGTAGTTGGTCGAGTAGTTGGTTGAGTAATTAGTCGAGTAGTTGGTCGAGTAGTTGGTCGAGTAGTTGGTCGAGTGATTGGTCGAGTGGTCGGTCGAGTGGTCGGTCGAGTGATTGCTCGAGTAGTTGGTCGAGTAGTTGGTCGAGTAGTTGGTCGAGTGATTGCTCCAGTAGTTGGTCGAGTAGTTGGTCGAGTGATTGGTCGAGTAGTTGGTCGAGTATTTGGTCGAGTAGTTGGTCGAGTGATTGCTCCAGTAGTTGGTCGAGTAGTTTATCGAGTGATTGGTCGAGTAGTTGGTCGAGTAGTTGGTCAAGTAGTTGGTCGAGTAGTTGGTCGAGTAGTTGGTCGAGTAGTTGGTCGAGTGATTGGTCGAGTGATTGGTCGAGTAGTCGGTAGAGTGGTCGGTCGAGTACTTGGTCAAGTGATTGGTCGAGTAGTTGGTCGAGTAGTTGGTTGAGTAGTTGGTCGAGTAGTTGGTCGAGTAGTTGGTCGCGTGATTGGTGGAGTAGTCGGTCGAGTAGTTGGTCGAGTAGTTGGTCGAGTAGTTGGTCGAGTAGTTGGTCGAGCGATTGTTCGAGTAGTTGGTCGAGTAGTTGGTCGAGTAGTTGGTCGAGTAGTTGGTCGAGTAGTTGGTCGAGTAGTTGGTCGAGTAGTTGGTCGAGTGATTGGTCGAGAAGTCGGTCGAGTGGTCGGTCGAGTAGTTGGTCGAGTAGTTGGTCGAGTAGTTGGTCGAGTATTTGGTTGAGTAATTAGTCGAGTAGTTGTTCGAGTAGTTGGTCGAGTAGTTGGTCGAGTGATTGGTCGAGTGGTCGGTCGAGTGGTCGGTCGAGTGATTGCTCGAGTAGTTGGTCGAGTAGTTGGTCGAGTGATTGCTCCAGTAGTTGGTCGAGTAGTTGGTCGAGTGATTGGTCGAGTAGTTGGTCGAGTATTTGGTCGAGTAGTTGGTCGAGTGATTGCTCCAGTAGTTGGTCGAGTAGTTTATCGAGTGATTGGTCAAATAGTTGGTCTAGTAGTTGGTCGAGTAGTTGGTCGAGCGATTGGTCGAGTAGTTGGTCGAGTAGTTGGTCGAGTAGTTGGACGAGTAGTTGGTCGAGTAGTTGGTCGAGTAATTGGTCGAGTAGTTGGTCGAGTAGTTGGTCGAGTAGTTGGTTGAGTAATTAGTCGAGTAGTTGGTCGAGTAGTTGGTCGAGTAGTTGGTCGAGTGATTGGTCGAGTAATTGGTCGAGTAGTTGGTCGAGTAGTTGGTCGAGTAGTTGGTTGAGTAATTAGTCGAGTAGTTGGTCGAGTAGTTGGTCGAGTAGTTGGTCGAGTGATTGGTCGAGTGGTCGGTCGAGTGGTCGGTCGAGTGATTGCTCGAGTAGATGGTCGAGTAGTTGGTCGAGTAGTTGGTCGAGTGATTGATCCAGTAGTTGGTCGAGTAGTTGGTCGAGTGATTGGTCGAGTAGTTGGTCGAGTAGTTGGTTGAGTAGTTGGTCGAGTAGTTGGTCGAGTAGTTGGTCGAGTAGTTGGTCGAGTAGTTGGTCGAGTAGTTGTTCGAGTGATTGGTCGAGTAGTTGGTCGAGTAGTTGGTCGAGTAGTTGGTCGAGTAGTTGGTCAAGTAGTCGGTCGAGTAATTGGTCGAGTAGTTGGTCGAGTAGTTGGTCGAGTGATTGGTCGAGTGATTGGTCGAGTAGTCGGTCGAGTGGTCGGTCGAGTTGTTGGTCGAGTAGTTGGTCGAGTAGTTCGTCGAGTAGTTGGTCGAGTAGTTGGTTGAGTAATTAGTCGAGAAGTTGGTCGAGTGATTGGTCGAGTAGTTGGTCGAGTAGTTGGTCGAGTAGTTGGTCGAGTAGTTGGTCAAGAAGTTCTCGAGTAGTTGGTCGAGTAGTTGGTCGAGTAGTTGGTCGAGTGATTGGTCGAGTGATTGGTCGAGTAGTCGGTCGAGTGGTCGGTCGAGTACTTGGTCGAGTAGTTGGTCGAGTAGTTGGTCGAGTAGTTGGTCGAGTAGTTGGTTGAGTAATTAGTCGAGTAGTTGGTCGAGTAGTTGGTCGAGTGATTGGTCGAGTGGTCGGTCGAGTGGTCGGTCGAGTGATTGCTCGAGTAGTTGGTCGAGTAGTTGGTCGAGTAGTTGGTCGAGTGATTGCTCCAGTAGTTGTTCGAGTAGTTGGTCGAGTGATTGGTCGAGTAGTTGGTCGAGTGGTCGCCCGAGTAGTTGGTCGAGTAGTTGGTCGAGTAGTTGGTCGAGTAGTTGGTCGAGTGATTGGTCGAGTGGTCGGTCGAGTGGTCGGTCGAGTGATTGCTCCAGTAGTTGGTCGAGTAGTTGGTCGAGTAGTTGGTCGAGTGATTGCTCCAGTAGTTGGTCGAGTAGTTGGTCGAGTGATTGGTCGAGTAGTTGGTCGAGTATTTGGTCGAGTAGTTGGTCGAGTGATTGCTCCAGTAGTTGGTCGAGTAGTTTATCGAGTGATTGGTCGAGTAGTTGGTCGAGTAGTTGGTCAAGTAGTTGGTCGAGTAGTTGGTCGAGTAGTTGGTCGAGTAGTTGGTCGAGTAGTTGGTCGAGTAGTTGGTCGAGTAGTTGGTCGAGTAGTTGGTCGAGGAGTTGGTCGAGTGATTGGTCGAGTGATTGGTCGAGTAGTCGGTCGAGTGGTCGGTCGAGTAGTTGGTCGAGTGATTGGTCGAGTAGTTGGTCGAGTAGTTGGTTGAGTAGTTGGTCGAGTAGTTGGTCGAGTAGTTGGTCGCGTGATTGGTGGAGTAGTCGGTCGAGTGGTCGGTCGAGTAGTTGGTCGAGTAGTTGGTCGAGTAGTTGGTCGAGTAGTTGGTCGAGCGATTGTTCGAGTAGTTGTTCGAGTAGTTGGTCGAGTAGTTGGTCGAGTAGTTGGTTGAGTAGTCGGTCGAGTGGTGGGTCGAGTAGTTGGTCGAGTAGTTGGTCGAGTAGTTGGTCGAGTAGTTGGTTGAGTAATTAGTCGAGTAGTTGGTCGAGTAGTTGGTCGAGTAGTTGGTCGAGTGATTGGTCGAGTGGTCGGTCGAGTGGTCGGTCGAGTGATTGCTCGAGTAGTTGGTCGAGTAGTTGGTCGAGTGATTGCTCCAGTTGTTGGTCGAGTAGTTGGTCGAGTGATTGGTCGAGTAGTTGGTCGAGTATTTGGTCGAGTAGTTGGTCGAGTGATTGCTCCAGTAGTTGGTCGAGTAGTTTATCGAGTGATTGGTCAAATAGTTGGTCTAGTAGTTGGTCGAGTAGTTGGTCGATCGATTGGTCGAGTAGTTGGTCGAGTAGTTGGTCGAGTAGTTGGACGAGTAGTTGGTCGAGTAGTTGGTCGAGTAGTTGGTCGAGTGATTGGTCGAGAAGTCGGTCGAGTGGTCGGTCGAGTAATTGGTCGAGTAGTTGGTCGAGTAGTTGGTCGAGTAGTTGGTTGAGTAATTAGTCGAGTAGTTGGTCGAGTAGTTGTTCGAGTAGTTGGTCGAGTGATTGGTCGAGTGGTCGGTCGAGTGGTCGGTCGAGTGATTGCTCGAGTAGTTGGTCGAGTAGTTGGTCGAGTAGTTGGTCGAGTAGTTGGTCGAGTAGTTGGTCGAGTGATTGCTCCAGTAGTTGGTCGAGTAGTTGGTCGAGTCATTGGTCGAGTAGTTGGTCGAGTATTTGGTCGAGTAGTTGGTCGAGTGATTGCTCCAGTAGTTGGTCGAGTAGTTTATCGAGTGATTGGTCGAGTAGTTGGTCGAGTAGTTGGTCAAGTAGTTCGTCGAGTAGTTGGTCGAGTAGTTGGTCGAGTAGTTGGTCGAGTGATTGGTCGAGTGATTGGTCGAGTAGTCGGTCGAGTGTTCGGTCGAGTAGTTGGTCGAGTGATTGGTCGAGTAGTTGGTCGAGTAGTTGGTTGAGTAGTTGGTCGAGTAGTTGGTCGAGTAGTTGGTCGCGTGATTGGTGGAGTAGTCGGTCGAGTGGTCGGTCGAGTAGTTGGTCGAGTAGTTGGTCGAGTAGTTGGTCGAGTAGTTGGTCGAGCGATTGTTCGAGTAGTTGGTCGAGTAGTTGGTCGAGTAGTTGGTCGAGTAGTTGGTCGAGCGATTGTTCGAGTAGTTGGTCGAGTAGTTGGTCGAGTAGTTGGTCGAGTAGTTGGTTGAGTAGTTGGTCGAGTAGTTGGTCGAGTAGTTGGTCGAGTGATTGGTCGAGAAGTCGGTCGAGTGGTCGGTCGAGTAGTTGGTCGAGTAGTTGGTCGAGTAGTTGGTCGAGTAGTTGGTTGAGTAATTAGTCGAGTAGTTGGTCGAGTAGTTGGTCGAGTGATTGGTCGAGTGGTCGGTCGAGTGGTCGGTCGAGTGATTGCTCGAGTAGTTGGTCGAGTAGTTGGTCGAGTGATTGCTCCAGTAGTTGGTCGAGTAGTTGGTCGAGTGATTGGTCGAGTAGTTTGTCGAGTATTTGGTCGAGTAGTTGGTCGAGTGATTGCTCCAGTAGTTGGTCGAGTAGTTTATCGAGTGATTGGTCAAATAGTTGGTCTAGTAGTTGGTCGAGTAGTTGGTCGAGCGATTGGTCGAGTAGTTGGTCGAGTAGATGGTCGAGTAGTTGGACGAGTAGTTGGTCGAGTAGTTGGTCGAGTAGTTGGTCGAGTGATTGGTCGAGAAGTCGGTCGAGTGGTCGGTCGAGTAATTGGTCGAGTAGTTGGTCGAGTAGTTGGTCGAGTAGTTGGTTGAGTAATTAGTCGAGTAGTTGGTCGAGTAGTTGGTCGAGTAGTTGGTCGAGTGATTGGTCGAGTGGTCGGTCGAGTGGTCGGTCGAGTGATTGCTCGAGTAGTTGGTCGAGTAGTTGGTCGAGTAGTTGGTCGAGTGATTGCTCCAGTAGTTGGTCGAGTAGTTGGTCGAGTGATTGGTCGAGTAGTTGGTCTAGTAGTTGGTCGAGTGATTGGTCGAGTAGTTGGTCGAGTAGTTGGTCGAGTAGTTGGTCGAGTAGTTGGTCGAGTAGTTGGTCGAGTAGTTGGTCGAGTAGTTGGTCGAGTAGTTGGTCGAGTGATTGGTCGAGTAGTTGGTCGAGTAGTTGGTCGAGTAGTTGGTCGAGTAGTTGGTCAAGTAGTTGGTCGAGTAATTGGTCGAGTAGTTGGTCGAGTAGTTGGTCGAGTGATTGGTCGAGTGATTGGTCGAGTAGTCGGTCGAGTGGTCGGTCGAGTAGTTGGTCGAGTAGTTGGTCGAGTAGTTCGTCGTGTAGTTGGTCGAGTAGTTGGTTGAGTAATTAGTCGAGTAGTTGGTCGAGTGATTGGTCGAGTAGTTGGTCGAGTAGTTGGTCGAGTAGTTGGTCGAGTAGTTGGTCAAGAAGTTGGTCGAGTAGTTGGTCGAGTAGTCTGTCGAGTAGTTGGTCGAGTGATTGGTCGAGTGATTGGTCGAGTAGTCGGTCGAGTGGTCGGTCGAGTACTTGGTCGAGAAGTTGGTCGAGTAGTTGGTCGAGTAGTTGGTCGAGTAGTTGGTTGAGTAATTAGTCGAGTGGTTGGTCGAGTAGTTGGTCGAGTAGTTGGTCGAGTGATTGGTCGAGTGGTCGGTCGAGTGGTCGGTCGAGTGATTGCTCGAGTAGTTGGTCGAGTAGTTGGTCGAGTAGTTGGTCGAGTGATTGCTCCAGTAGTTGGTCGAGTAGTTGGTCGAGTGATTGGTCGAGAAGTTGGTCGAGTGGTCGGTCGAGTAGTTGGTCGAGTAGTTGGTCGAGTAGTTGGTCGAGTAGTTGGTCGAGTAGTTGGTTGAGTAATTAGTCGAGTAGTTGGTCGAGTAGTTGGTCGAGTAGTTGGTCGAGTGATTGGTCGAGTGGTCGGTCGAGTGGTCGGTCGAGTGATTGCTCGAGTAGTTGGTCGAGTAGTTGGTCGAGTAGTTGGTCGAGTAGTTGGTCGAGTGATTGCTCCAGTAGTTGGTCGAGTAGTTGGTCGAGTGATTGGTCGAGTAGTTGGTCGAGTATTTGGTCGAGTAGTTGGTCGAGTGATTGCTCCAGTAGTTGGTCGAGTAGTTTATCGAGTGATTGGTCGAGTAGTTGGTCGAGTAGTTGGTCAAGTAGTTGGTCGAGTAGTTGGTCGAGTAGTTGGTCGAGTAGTTGGTCGAGTGATTGGTCGAGTGATTGGTCGAGTAGTCGGTAGAGTGGTCGGTCGAGTACTTGGTCAAGTGATTGGTCGAGTAGTTGGTCGAGTAGTTGGTTGAGTAGTTGGTCGAGTAGTTGGTCGAGTAGTTGGTCGCGTGATTGGTGGAGTAGTCGGTCGAGTAGTTGGTCGAGTAGTTGGTCGAGTAGTTGGTCGAGTAGTTGGTCGAGCGATTGTTCGAGTAGTTGGTCGAGTAGTTGGTCGAGTAGTTGGTCGAGTAGTTGGTTGAGTAGTTGGTCGAGTAGTTGGTCGAGTAGTTGGTCGAGTGATTGGTCGAGAAGTCGGTCGAGTGGTCGGTCGAGTAGTTGGTCGAGTAGTTGGTCGAGTAGTTGGTCGAGTAGTTGGTTGAGTAATTAGTCGAGTAGTTGTTCGAGTAGTTGGTCGAGTAGTTGGTCGAGTAGTTGGTTGAGTAATTAGTCGAGTAGTTGTTCGAGTAGTTGGTCGAGTAGTTGGTCGAGTGATTGGTCGAGTGGTCGGTCGAGTGGTCGGTCGAGTGATTGCTCGAGTAGTTGGTCGAGTAGTTGGTCGAGTGATTGCTCCAGTAGTTGGTCGAGTAGTTGGTCGAGTGATTGGTCGAGTAGTTGGTCGAGTATTTGGTCGAGTAGTTGGTCGAGTGATTGCTCCAGTAGTTGGTCGAGTAGTTTATCGAGTGATTGGTCAAATAGTTGGTCTAGTAGTTGGTCGAGTAGTTGGTCGAGCGATTGGTCGAGTAGTTGGTCGAGTAGTTGGTCGAGTAGTTGGACGAGTAGTTTGTCGAGTAGTTGGTCGAGTAATTGGTCGAGTAGTTGGTCGAGTAGTTGGTCGAGTAGTTGGTTGAGTAATTAGTCGAGTAGTTGGTCGAGTAGTTGGTCGAGTAGTTGGTCGAGTGATTGGTCGAGTAATTGGTCGAGTAGTTGGTCGAGTAGTTGGTCGAGTAGTTGGTTGAGTAATTAGTCGAGTAGTTGGTCGAGTAGTTGGTCGAGTAGTTGGTCGAGTGATTGGTCGAGTGGTCGGTCGAGTGGTCGGTCGAGTGATTGCTCGAGTAGATGGTCGAGTAGTTGGTCGAGTAGTTGGTCGAGTGATTGATCCAGTAGTTGGTCGAGTAGTTGGTCGAGTGATTGGTCGAGTAGTTGGTCGAGTAGTTGGTTGAGTAGTTGGTCGAGTAGTTGGTCGAGTAGTTGGTCGAGTAGTTGGTCGAGTAGTTGGTCGAGTAGTTGTTCGAGTGATTGGTCGAGTAGTTGGTCGAGTAGTTGGTCGAGTAGTTGGTCGAGTAGTTGGTCAAGTAGTTGGTCGAGTAATTGGTCGAGTAGTTGGTCGAGTAGTTGGTCGAGTGATTGGTCGAGTGATTGGTCGAGTAGTCGGTCGAGTGGTCGGTCGAGTAGTTGGTCGAGTAGTTGGTCGAGTAGTTCGTCGAGTAGTTGGTCGAGTAGTTGGTTGAGTAATTAGTCGAGAAGTTGGTCGAGTGATTGGTCGAGTAGTTGGTCGAGTAGTTGGTCGAGTAGTTGGTCAAGAAGTTCTCGAGTAGTTGGTCGAGTAGTTGGTCGAGTAGTTGGTCGAGTGATTGGTCGAGTGATTGGTCGAGTAGTCGGTCGAGTGGTCGGTCGAGTACTTGGTCGAGTAGTTGGTCGAGTAGTTGGTCGAGTAGTTGGTCGAGTAGTTGGTTGAGTAATTAGTCGAGTAGTTGGTCGAGTAGTTGGTCGAGTGATTGGTCGAGTGGTCGGTCGAGTGGTCGGTCGAGTGATTGCTCGAGTAGTTGGTCGAGTAGTTGGTCGAGTAGTTGGTCGAGTGATTGCTCCAGTAGTTGTTCGAGTAGTTGGTCGAGTGATTGGTCGAGTAGTTGGTCGAGTGGTCGCCCGAGTAGTTGGTCGAGTAGTTGGTCGAGTAGTTGGTCGAGTAGTTGGTCGAGTGATTGGTCGAGTGGTCGGTCGAGTGGTCGGTCGAGTGATTGCTCCAGTAGTTGGTCGAGTGATTGCTCCAGTAGTTGGTCGAGTAGTTGGTCGAGTGATTGGTCGAGTAGTTGGTCGAGTATTTGGTCGAGTAGTTGGTCGAGTGATTGCTCCAGTAGTTGGTCGAGTAGTTTATCGAGTGATTGGTCGAGTAGTTGGTCGAGTAGTTGGTCAAGTAGTTGGTCGAGTAGTTGGTCGAGTAGTTGGTCGAGTAGTTGGTCGAGTAGTTGGTCGAGTAGTTGGTCGAGTAGTTGGTCGAGTAGTTGGTCGAGGAGTTGGTCGAGTGATTGGTCGAGTGATTGGTCGAGTAGTCGGTCGAGTGGTCGGTCGAGTAGTTTGTCGAGTGATTGGTCGAGTAGTTGGTCGAGTAGTTGGTTGAGTAGTTGGTCGAGTAGTTGGTCGAGTAGTTGGTCGCGTGATTGGTGGAGTAGTCGGTCGAGTGGTCGGTCGAGTAGTTGGTCGAGTAGTTGGTCGAGTAGTTGGTCGAGTAGTTGGTCGAGCGATTGTTCGAGTAGTTGGTCGAGTAGTTGGTCGAGTAGTTGGTCGAGTAGTTGGTTGAGTAGTCGGTCGAGTGGTCGGTCGAGTAGTTGGTCGAGTAGTTGGTCGAGTAGTTGGTCGAGTAGTTGGTTGAGTAATTAGTCGAGAAGTTGGTCGAGTAGTTGGTCGAGTAGTTGGTCGAGTGATTGGTCGAGTGGTCGGTCGAGTGGTCGGTCGAGTGATTGCTCGAGTAGTTGGTCGAGTAGTTGGTCGAGTGATTGCTCCAGTTGTTGGTCGAGTAGTTGGTCGAGTGATTGGTCGAGTAGTTGGTCGAGTATTTGGTCGAGTAGTTGGTCGAGTGATTGCTCCAGTAGTTGGTCGAGTAGTTTATCGAGTGATTGGTCAAATAGTTGGTCTAGTAGTTGGTCGAGTAGTTGGTCGATCGATTGGTCGAGTAGTTGGTCGAGTAGTTGGTCGAGTAGTTGGACGAGTAGTTGGTCGAGTAGTTGGTCGAGTAGTTGGTCGAGTGATTGGTCGAGAAGTCGGTCGAGTGGTCGGTCGAGTAATTGGTCGAGTAGTTGGTCGAGTAGTTGGTCGAGTAGTTGGTTGAGTAATTAGTCGAGTAGTTGGTCGAGTAGTTGGTCGAGTAGTTGGTCGAGTGATTGGTCGAGTGGTCGGTCGAGTGGTCGGTCGAGTGATTGCTCGAGTAGTTGGTCGAGTAGTTGGTCGAGTAGTTGGTCGAGTGATTGCTCCAGTAGTTGGTCGAGTAGTTGGTCGAGTGATTGGTCGAGTAGTTGGTCTAGTAGTTGGTCGAGTGATTGGTCGAGTAGTTGGTCGAGTAGTTGGTCGAGTAGTTGGTCGAGTAGTTGGTCGAGTAGTTGGTCGAGTAGTTGGTCGAGTAGTTGGTCGAGTAGTTGGTCGAGTGATTGGTCGAGTAGTTGGTCGAGTAGTTGGTCGAGTAGTTGGTCGAGTAGTTGGTCAAGTAGTTGGTCGAGTAATTGGTCGAGTAGTTTGTCGAGTAGTTGGTCGAGTGATTGGTCGAGTGATTGGTCGAGTAGTCGGTCGAGTGGTCGGTCGAGTAGTTGGTCGAGTAGTTGGTCGAGTAGTTCGTCGAGTAGTTGGTCGAGTAGTTGGTTGAGTAATTAGTCGAGTAGTTGGTCGAGTGATTGGTCGAGTAGTTGGTTGAGTAGTGAGTCGAGTGATTGCTCGAGTAGTTGGTCGAGTGGTCGGTCGAGTGGTTGGTCGAGTAGTTTGTCGAGTAGTTGGTCGAGTGATTGGTCGACTAGTTGATCGAGTAGTTGGTCGAGCGATTGGTCGAGTAGGTGGTCGAGCGATTGGTCGAGTAGTTGGTCGAGTAGTTGGTCGAGTAGTTGGTTGAGTAATTAGTCGAGTAGTTGGTCGAGTAGTTGGTCGAGTAGTTGGTCGAGTGATTGGTCGAGTAGTTGGTCGAGTAGTTGGTCGAGTAGTTGGTCAAGTAGTTGGTCGAGTAATTGGTCGAGTAGTTGGTCGAGTAGTTGGTCGAGTGATTGGTCGAGTGATTGGTCGAGTAGTTGGTCGAGTAGTTGGTCGAGTAGTTGGTCGAGTAGTTGGTCAAGAAGTTCTCGAGTAGTTGGTCGAGTAGTTGGTCGAGTAGTTGGTCGAGTGATTGGTCGAGTGATTGGTCGAGTAGTCGGTCGAGTGGTCGGTCGAGTACTTGGTCGAGTAGTTGGTCGAGTAGTTGGTCGAGTAGTTGGTCGAGTAGTTGGTTGAGTAATTAGTCGAGTAGTTGGTCGAGTAGTTGGTCGAGTAGTTGGTCGAGTGATTGGTCGAGTGGTCGGTCGAGTGGTCGGTCGAGTGATTGCTCGAGTAGTTGGTCGAGTAGTTGGTCGAGTAGTTGGTCGAGTGATTGCTCCAGTAGTTGTTCGAGTAGTTGGTCGAGTGATTGGTCGAGTAGTTGGTCGAGTGGTCGGTCGAGTAGTTGGTCGAGTAGTTGGTCGAGTAGTTGGTCGAGTAGTTGGTCGAGTGATTGGTCGAGTGGTCGGTCGAGTGGTCGGTCGAGTGATTGCTCCAGTAGTTGGTCGAGTAGTTGGTCGAGTAGTTGGTCGAGTAGTTGGTCGAGTGGTTGCTCCAGTAGTTGGTCGAGTAGTTGGTCGAGTGATTGGTCGAGTAGTTGGTCGAGTATTTGGTCGAGTAGTTGGTCGAGTGATTGCTCCAGTAGTTGGTCGAGTAGTTTATCGAGTGATTGGTCGAGTAGTTGGTCGAGTAGTTGGTCAAGTAGTTGGTCGAGTAGTTGGTCGAGTAGTTGGTCGAGTAGTTGGTCGAGTAGTTGGTCGAGTAGTTGGTCGAGTAGTTGGTCGAGTAGTTGGTCGAGTAGTTGGTCGAGTGATTGGTCGAGTGATTGGTCGAGTAGTCGGTCGAGTGGTCGGTCGAGTAGTTGGTCGAGTGATTGGTCGAGTAGTTGGTCGAGTAGTTGGTTGAGTAGTTGGTCGAGTAGTTGGTCGAGTAGTTGGTCGCGTGATTGGTGGAGTAGTCGGTCGAGTGGTCGGTCGAGTAGTTGGTCGAGTAGTTGGTCGAGTAGTTGGTCGAGTATTTGGTCGAGCGATTGTTCGAGTAGTTGGTCGAGTAGTTGGTCGAGTAGTTGGTCGAGTAGTTGGTTGAGTAGTCGGTCGAGTGGTCGGTCGAGTAGTTGGTCGAGTAGTTGGTCGAGTAGTTGGTCGAGTAGTTGGTTGAGTAATTAGTCGAGTAGTTGGTCGAGTAGTTGGTCGAGTAGTTGGTCGAGTGATTGGTCGAGTGGTCGGTCGAGTGGTCGGTCGAGTGATTGCTCGAGTAGTTGGTCGAGTAGTTGGTCGAGTGATTGCTCCAGTTGTTGGTCGAGTAGTTGGTCGAGTGATTGGTCGAGTAGTTGGTCGAGTATTTGGTCGAGTAGTTGGTCGAGTGATTGCTCCAGTAGTTGGTCGAGTAGTTTATCGAGTGATTGTCAAATAGTTGGTCTAGTAGTTGGTGGAGTAGTTGGTCGAGCGATTGGTCGAGTAGTTGGTCGAGTAGTTGGTCGAGTAGTTGGACGAGTAGTTGGTCGAGTAGTTGGTCGAGTAGTTGGTCGAGTGATTGGTCGAGAAGTCGGTCGAGTGGTCGGTCGAGTAATTGGTCGAGTAGTTGGTCGAGTAGTTGGTCGAGTAGTTGGTTGAGTAAATAGTCGAGTAGTTGGTCGAGTAGTTGGTCGAGTAGTTGGTCGAGTGATTGGTCGAGTGGTCGGTCGAGTGATTGCTCGAGTAGTTGGTCGAGTAGTTGGTCGAGTAGTTGGTCGAGTGATTGCTCCAGTAGTTGGTCGAGTAGTTGGTCGAGTGATTGGTCGAGTAGTTGGTCTAGTAGTTGGTCGAGTGATTGGTCGAGTAGTTGGTCGAGTAGTTGGTCGAGTAGTTGGTCGAGTAGTTGGTCGAGTAGTTGGTCGAGTAGTTGGTCGAGTAGTTGGTCGAGTAGTTGGTCGAGTGATTGGTCGAGTAGTTGGTCGAGTAGTTGGTCGAGTAGTTGGTCGAGTAGTTGGTCAAGTAGTTGGTCGAGTAATTGGTCGAGTAGTTGGTCGAGTAGTTGGTCGAGTGATTGGTCGAGTGATTGGTCGAGTAGTCGGTCGAGTGGTCGGTCGAGTAGTTGGTCGAGTAGTTGGTCGAGTAGTTCGTCGAGTAGTTGGTCGAGTAGTTGGTTGAGTAATTAGTCGAGTAGTTGGTCGAGTGATTGGTCGAGTAGTTGGTTGAGTAGTGAGTCGAGTGATTGCTCGAGTAGTTGGTCGAGTGGTCGGTCGAGTGGTTGGTCGAGTAGTTTGTCGAGTAGTTGGTCGAGTAGTTGGTCGAGTAGTTGGTCGAGTGATTGGTCGAGAAGTCGGTCGAGTGGTCGGTCGAGTAATTGGTCGAGTAGTTGGTCGAGTAGTTGGTCGAGTAGTTGGTTGAGTAATTAGTCGAGTAGTTGGTCGAGTAGTTGGTCGAGTAGTTGGTCGAGTGATTGGTCGAGTGGTCGGTCGAGTGGTCGGTCGAGTGATTGCTCGAGTAGTTGGTCGAGTAGTTGGTCGAGTAGTTGGTCGAGTGATTGCTCCAGTAGTTGGTCGAGTAGTTGGTCGAGTGATTGGTCGAGTAGTTGGTCTAGTAGTTGGTCGAGTGATTGGTCGAGTGGTCGGTCGAGTGATTGCTCGAGTAGTTGGTCGAGTAGTTGGTCGAGTAGTTGGTCGAGTAGTTGGTCGAATGATTGCTCCAGTAGTTGGTCGAGTAGTTGGTCGAGTGATTGGTCGAGTAGTTGGTCTAGTAGTTGGTCGAGTGATTGGTCGAGTAGTTGGTCGAGTAGTTGGTCGAGTAGTTGGTCGAGTAGTTGGTTGAGTAAATAGTCGAGTAGTTGGTCGAGTAGTTGGTCGAGTAGTTGGTCGAGTGATTGGTCGAGTGGTCGGTCGAGTGATTGCTCGAGTAGTTGGTCGAGTAGTTGGTCGAGTAGTTGGTCGAGTAGTTGGTCGAGTAGTTGGTCGAGTAGTTGGTCAAGAAGTTGGTCGAGTAGTTGGTCGAGTAGTCTGTCGAGTAGTTGGTCGAGTGATTGGTCGAGTGATTGGTCGAGTAGTCGGTCGAGTGGTCGGTCGAGTACTTGGTCGAGAAGTTGGTCGAGTAGTTGGTCGAGTAGTTGGTCGAGTAGTTGGTTGAGTAATTAGTCGAGTGGTTGGTCGAGTAGTTGGTCGAGTAGTTGGTCGAGTGATTGGTCGAGTGGTCGGTCGAGTGGTCGGTCGAGTGATTGCTCGAGTAGTTGGTCGAGTAGTTGGTCGAGTGATTGCTCCAGTAGTTGGTCGAGTAGTTGGTCGAGTGATTGGTCGAGAAGTTGGTCGAGTGGTCGGTCGAGTAGTTGGTCGAGTAGTTGGTCGAGTAGTTGGTCGAGTAGTTGGTCGAGTAGTTGGTTGAGTAATTAGTCGAGTAGTTGGTCGAGTAGTTGGTCGAGTAGTTGGTCGAGTGATTGGTCGAGTGGTCGGTCGAGTGGTCGGTCGAGTGATTGCTCGAGTAGTTGGTCGAGTAGTTGGTCGAGTAGTTGGTCGAGTGATTGCTCCAGTAGTTGGTCGAGTAGTTGGTCGAGTGATTGGTCGAGTAGTTGGTCGAGTATTTGGTCGAGTAGTTGGTCGAGTGATTGCTCCAGTAGTTGGTCGAGTAGTTTATCGAGTGATTGGTCGAGTAGTTGGTCGAGTAGTTGGTCAAGTAGTTGGTCGAGTAGTTGGTCGAGTAGTTGGTCGAGTAGTTGGTCGAGTGATTGGTCGAGTGATTGGTCGAGTAGTCGGTAGAGTGGTCGGTCGAGTAGTTGGTCAAGTGATTGGTCGAGTAGTTGGTCGAGTAGTTGGTTGAGTAGTTGGTCGAGTAGTTGGTCGAGTAGTTGGTCGCGTGATTGGTGGAGTAGTCGGTCGAGTGGTCGGTCGAGTAGTTGGTCGAGTAGTTGGTCGAGTAGTTGGTCGAGTAGTTGGTCGAGCGATTGTTCGAGTAGTTGGTCGAGTAGTTGGTCGAGTAGTTGGTCGAGTAGTTGGTTGAGTAGTTGGTCGAGTAGTTGGTCGAGTAGTTGGTCGAGTGATTGGTCGAGAAGTCGGTCGAGTGGTCGGTCGAGTAGTTGGTCGAGTAGTTGGTCGAGTAGTTGGTCGAGTAGTTGGTTGAGTAATTAGTCGAGTAGTTGTTCGAGTAGTTGGTCGAGTAGTTGGTCGAGTGATTGGTCGAGTGGTCGGTCGAGTAGTTGGTCGAGTAGTTGGTCGAGTATTTGGTCGAGTAGTTGGTCGAGTGATTGCTCCAGTAGTTGGTCGAGTAGTTTATCGAGTGATTGGTCAAATAGTTGGTCTAGTAGTTGGTCGAGTAGTTGGTCGAGCGATTGGTCGAGTAGTTGGTCGAGTAGTTGGTCGAGTAGTTGGACGAGTAGTTGGTCGAGTAGTTGGTCGAGTAATTGGTCGAGTAGTTGGTCGAGTAGTTGGTCGAGTAGTTGGTTGAGTAATTAGTCGAGTAGTTGGTCGAGTAGTTGGTCGAGTAGTTGGTCGAGTGATTGGTCGAGTAATTGGTCGAGTAGTTGGTCGAGTAGTTGGTCGAGTAGTTGGTTGAGTAATTAGTCGAGTAGTTGGTCGAGTAGTTGGTCGAGTAGTTGGTCGAGTGATTGGTCGAGTGGTCGGTCGAGTGGTCGGTCGAGTGATTGCTCGAGTAGATGGTCGAGTAGTTGGTCGAGTAGTTGGTCGAGTGATTGATCCAGTAGTTGGTCGAGTAGTTGGTCGAGTGATTGGTCGAGTAGTTGGTCGAGTAGTTGGTTGAGTAGTTGGTCGAGTAGTTGGTCGAGTAGTTGGTCGAGTAGTTGGTCGAGTAGTTGGTCGAGTAGTTGGTCGAGTAGTTGGTCAAGTTGTTGGTCGAGTAATTGGTCGAGTAGTTGGTCGAGTAGTTGGTCGAGTGATTGGTCGAGTGATTGGTCGAGTAGTCGGTCGAGTGGTCGGTCGAGTAGTTGGTCGAGTAGTTGGTCGAGTAGTTCGTCGAGTAGTTGGTCGAGTAGTTGGTTGAGTAATTAGTCGAGTAGTTGGTCGAGTGATTGGTCGAGTAGTTGGTCGAGTAGTTGGTCGAGTAGTTGGTCGAGTAGTTGGTCAAGAAGTTCTCGAGTAGTTGGTCGAGTAGTTGGTCGAGTAGTTGGTCGAGTGATTGGTCGAGTGATTGGTCGAGTAGTCGGTCGAGTGGTCGGTCGAGTACTTGGTCGAGTAGTTGGTCGAGTAGTTGGTCGAGTAGTTGGTCGAGTAGTTGGTTGAGTAATTAGTCGAGTAGTTGGTCGAGTAGTTGGTCGAGTAGTTGGTCGAGTGATTGGTCGAGTGGTCGGTCGAGTGGTCGGTCGAGTGATTGCTCGAGTAGTTGGTCGAGTAGTTGGTCGAGTAGTTGGTCGAGTGATTGCTCCAGTAGTTGTTCGAGTAGTTGGTCGAGTGATTGGTCGAGTAGTTGGTCGAGTGGTCGGTCGAGTAGTTGGTCGAGTAGTTGGTCGAGTAGTTGGTCGAGTAGTTGGTCGAGTGATTGGTCGAGTGGTCGGTCGAGTGGTCGGTCGAGTGATTGCTCCAGTAGTTGGTCGAGTAGTTGGTCGAGTAGTTGGTCGAGTAGTTGGTCGAGTAGTTGGTCGAGTGATTGCTCCAGTAGTTGGTCGAGTAGTTGGTCGAGTGATTGGTCGAGTAGTTGGTCGAGTATTTGGTCGAGTAGTTGGTCGAGTGATTGCTCCAGTAGTTGGTCGAGTAGTTTATCGAGTGATTGGTCGAGTAGTTGGTCGAGTAGTTGGTCAAGTAGTTGGTCGAGTAGTTGGTCGAGTAGTTGGTCGAGTAGTTGGTCGAGTAGTTGGTCGAGTAGTTGGTCGAGTAGTTGGTCGAGTAGTTGGTCGAGTAGTTGGTCGAGTGATTGGTCGAGTGATTGGTCGAGTAGTCGGTCGAGTGGTCGGTCGAGTAGTTGGTCGAGTGATTGGTCGAGTAGTTGGTCGAGTAGTTGGTTGAGTAGTTGGTCGAGTAGTTGGTCGAGTAGTTGGTCGCGTGATTGGTGGAGTAGTCGGTCGAGTGGTCGGTCGAGTAGTTGGTCGAGTAGTTGGTCGAGTAGTTGGTCGAGTAGTTGGTCGAGCGATTGTTCGAGTAGTTGGTCGAGTAGTTGGTCGAGTAGTTGGTCGAGTAGTTGGTTGAGTAGTCGGTCGAGTGGTCGGTCGAGTAGTTGGTCGAGTAGTTGGTCGAGTAGTTTATCGAGTGATTGGTCAAATAGTTGGTCTAGTAGTTGGTCGAGTAGTTGGTCGAGCGATTGGTCGAGTAGTTGGTCGAGTAGTTGGTCGAGTAGTTGGACGAGTAGTTGGTCGAGTAGTTGGTCGAGTAGTTGGTCGAGTGATTGGTCGAGAAGTCGGTCGAGTGGTCGGTCGAGTAATTGGTCGAGTAGTTGGTCGAGTAGTTGGTCGAGTAGTTGGTTGAGTAATTAGTCGAGTAGTTGGTCGAGTGATTGGTCGAGTGGTCGGTCGAGTGGTCGGTCGAGTGGTTGCTCGAGTAGTTGGTCGAGTAGTTGGTCGAGTAGTTGGTCGAGTGATTGCTCCAGTAGTTGGTCGAGTAGTTGGTCGAGTGATCGGTCGAGTAGTTGGTCTAGTAGTTGGTCGAGTGATTGGTCGAGTAGTTGGTCGAGTAGTTGGTCGAGTAGTTGGTCGAGTAGTTGGTCGAGTAGTTGGTCGAGTAGTTGGTCGAGTAGTTGGTCGAGTAGTTGGTCGAGTGATTGGTCGAGTAGTTGGTCGAGTAGTTGGTCGAGTAGTTGGTCGAGTAGTTGGTCAAGTAGTTGGTCGAGTAATTGGTCGAGTAGTTGGTCGAGTAGTTGGTCGAGTGATTGGTCGAGTGATTGGTCGAGTAGTCGGTCGAGTGGTCGGTCGAGTAGTTGGTCGAGTAGTTGGTCGAGTAGTTCGTCGAGTAGTTGGTCGAGTAGTTGGTTGAGTAATTAGTCGAGTAGTTGTTCGAGTGATTGGTCGAGTAGTTGGTTGAGTAGTGAGTCGAGTGATTGCTCGAGTAGTTGGTCGAGTGGTCGGTCGAGTGGTTGGTCGAGTAGTTTGTCGAGTAGTTGGTCGAGTGATTGGTCGACTAGTTGGTCGAGTAGTTGGTCGAGCGATTGGTCGAGTAGGTGGTCGAGCGATTGGTCGAGTAGTTGGTCGAGTAGTTGGTCGAGTAGTTGGTCGAGTAGTTGGTTGAGTAATTAGTCGAGTAGTTGGTCGAGTAGTTGGTCGAGTAGTTGGTCGAGTGATTGGTCGAGTAGTTGGTCGAGTAGTTGGTCGAGTAGTTGGTCAAGTAGTTGGTCGAGTAATTGGTCGAGTAGTTGGTCGAGTAGTTGGTCGAGTGATTGGTCGAGTGATTGGTCGAGTAGTTGGTCGAGTAGTTGGTCGAGTAGTTGGTCGAGTAGTTGGTCAAGAAGTTCTCGAGTAGTTGGTCGAGTAGTTGGTCGAGTAGTTGGTCGAGTGATTGGTCGAGTGATTGGTCGAGTAGTCGGTCGAGTGGTCGGTCGAGTACTTGGTCGAGTAGTTGGTCGAGTAGTTGGTCGAGTAGTTGGTCGAGTAGTTGGTTGAGTAATTAGTCGAGTAGTTGGTCGAGTAGTTGGTCGAGTAGTTGGTCGAGTGATTGGTCGAGTGGTCGGTCGAGTGATTGCTCGAGTAGTTGGTCGAGTAGTTGGTCGAGTATTTGGTCGAGTGATTGCTCCAGTAGTTGTTCGAGTAGTTGGTCGAGTGATTGGTCGAGTAGTTGGTCGAGTGGTCGGTCGAGTAGTTGGTCGAGTAGTTGGTCGAGTAGTTGGTCGAGTAGTTGGTCGAGTGATTGGTCGAGTGGTCGGTCGAGTGGTCGGTCGAGTGATTGCTCCAGTAGTTGGTCGAGTAGTTGGTCGAGTAGTTGGTCGAGTAGTTGGTCGAGTGATTGCTCCAGTAGTTGGTCGAGTAGTTGGTCGAGTGATTGGTCGAGTAGTTGGTCGAGTATTTGGTCGAGTAGTTGGTCGAGTGATTGCTCCAGTAGTTGGTCGAGTAGTTTATCGAGTGATTGGTCGAGTAGTTGGTCGAGTAGTTGGTCAAGTAGTTGGTCGAGTAGTTGGTCGAGTAGTTGGTCGAGTAGTTGGTCGAGTAGTTGGTCGAGTAGTTGGTCGAGTAGTTGGTCGAGTAGTTGGTCGAGTAGTTGGTCGAGTGATTGGTCGAGTGATTGGTCGAGTAGTCGGTCGAGTGGTCGGTCGAGTAGTTGGTCGAGTGATTGGTCGAGTAGTTGGTCGAGTAGTTGGTTGAGTAGTTGGTCGAGTAGTTGGTCGAGTAGTTGGTCGCGTGATTGGTGGAGTAGTCGGTCGAGTGGTCGGTCGAGTATATGGTCGAGTAGTTGGTCGAGTAGTTGGTCGAGTAGTTGGTCGAGCGATTGTTCGAGTAGTTGGTCGAGTAGTTGGTCGAGTAGTTGGTCGAGTAGTTGGTTGAGTAGTCGGTCGAGTGGTCGGTCGAGTAGTTGGTCGAGTAGTTGGTCGAGTAGTTGGTCGAGTAGTTGGTTGAGTAATTAGTCGAGTAGTTGGTCGAGTAGTTGGTCGAGTAGTTGGTCGAGTGATTGGTCGAGTGGTCGGTCGAGTGGTCGGTCGAGTGATTGCTCGAGTAGTTGGTCGAGTAGTTGGTCGAGTAGTTGGTCGAGTGATTGCTCCAGTTGTTGGTCGAGTAGTTGGTCGAGTGATTGGTCGAGTAGTTGGTCGAGTATTTGGTCGAGTGATTACTCCAGTAGTTGGTCGAGTAGTTTATCGAGTGATTGTCAAATAGTTGGTCTAGTAGTTGGTCGAGTAGTTGGTCGAGCGATTGGTCGAGTAGTTGGTCGAGTAGTTGGTCGAGTAGTTGGACGAGTAGTTGGTCGAGTAGTTGGTCGAGTAGTTGGTCGAGTGATTGGTCGAGAAGTCGGTCGAGTGGTCGGTCGAGTAATTG
This sequence comes from Papilio elwesi, assembly GCA_029849275.1. NCBI lineage: Eukaryota > Metazoa > Arthropoda > Insecta > Lepidoptera > Papilionidae > Papilio > Papilio elwesi. Next base: position 57,938 of record JANLBV010000066.1, read on the forward strand.
GTCGAGTAGTTGGTCGAGTAGTTGGTCGAGTAGTTGGTTGAGTAATTAGTCGAGTAGTTGGTCGAGTAGTTGGTCGAGGAGTTGGTCGAGTGATTGGTCGAGTGGTCGGTCGAGTGGTCGGTCGAGTGATTGCTCGAGTAGTTGGTCGAGTAGTTGGTCGAGTAGTTGGTCGAGTGATTGCTCCAGTAGTTGGTCGAGTAGTTGGTCGAGTGATTGGTCGAGTAGTTGGTCTAGTAGTTGGTCGAGTGATTGGTCGAGTAGTTGGTCGAGTAGTTGGTCGAGTAGTTGGTCGAGTAGTTGGTCGAGTAGTTGGTCGAGTAGTTGGTCGAGTAGTTGGTCGAGTAGTTGGTCGAGTGATTGGTCGAGTAGTTGGTCGAGTAGTTGGTCGAGTAGTTGGTCGAGTAGTTGGTCAAGTAGTTGGTCGAGTAATTGGTCGAGTAGTTGGTCGAGTAGTTGGTCGAGTGATTGGTCGAGTGATTGGTCGAGTAGTCGGTCGAGTGGTCGGTCGAGTAGTTGGTCGAGTAGTTGGTCGAGTAGTTCGTCGAGTAGTTGGTCGAGTAGTTGGTTGAGTAATTAGTCGAGTAGTTGGTCGAGTGATTGGTCGAGTAGTTGGTTGAGTAGTGAGTCGAGTGATTGCTCGAGTAGTTGGTCGAGTGGTCGGTCGAGTGGTTGGTCGAGTAGTTTGTCGAGTAGTTGGTCGAGTGATTGGTCGACTAGTTGGTCGAGTAGTTGGTCGAGCGATTGGTCGAGTAGGTGGTCGAGCGATTGGTCGAGTAGTTGGTCGAGTAGTTGGTCGAGTAGTTGGTTGAGTAATTAGTCGAGTAGTTGGTCGAGTAGTTGGTCGAGTAGTTGGTCGAGTGATTGGTCGAGTAGTTGGTCGAGTAGTTGGTCGAGTAGTTGGTCAAGTAGTTGGTCGAGTAATTGGTCGAGTAGTTGGTCGAGTAGTTGGTCGAGTGATTGGTCGAGTGATTGGTCGAGTAGTTGGTCGAGTAGTTGGTCAAGTAGTTGGTCGAGTAGTTGGTCGAGTGATTGGTCGAGTAGTTGGTCGAGTAGTTGGTCGAGTAGTTGGTCGAGTAGTTGGTCAAGAATTTGGTCGAGTAGTTGGTCGAGTAGTTGGTCGAGTAGTTGGTCGAGTGATTGGTCGAGTAGTCGGTCGAGTGGTCGGTCGAGTAGTTGGTAGAGTAGTTGGTCGAGTAGTTGGTCGAGTAGTTGGTCGAGTAGTTGGTTGAGTAATTAGTCGAGTAGTTGGTCGAGTAGTTGGTCGAGTAGTTGGTCGAGTGATTGGTCGAGTGGTCGGTCGAGTGGTCGGTCGAGTGATTGCTCGAGTAGTTGGTCGAGTAGTTGGTCGAGTAGTTGGTCGAGTGATTGCTCCAGTAGTTGGTCGAGTAGTTGGTCGAGTGATTGGTCGAGTAGTTGGTCGAGTGGTCGGTCGAGTAGTTGGTCGAGTAGTTGGTCGAGTAGTTGGTCGAGTAGTTGGTCGAGTAGATGGGTGAGTAATTAGTCGAGTAGTTGGTCGAATAGTTGGTCGAGTAGTTGGTCGAGTTATTGGTCGAGTGGTCGGTCGAGTGGTCGGTCGAGTGATTGCTCGAGTAGTTGGTCGAGTAGTTGGTCGAGTAGTTGGTCGAGTGATTGCTCCAGTAGTTGGTCGAGTAGTTGGTCTAGTGATTGGTCGAGTAGTTGGTCGAGTATTTGGTCGAGTAGTTGGTCGAGTGATTGCTCCAGTAGTTGGTCGAGTAGTTTATCGAGTGATTGGTCGAGTAGTTGGTCGAGTAGTTGGTCAAGTAGTTGGTCGAGTAGTTGGTCGAGTAGTTGGTCGAGTAGTTGGTCGAGTGATTGGTCGAGTGACTGGTCGAGTAGTCGGTCGAGTGGTCGGTCGAGTAGTTGGTCGAGTAGTTGGTCGAGTAGTTGGTCGAGTAGTTGGTCGAGTAGTTGGTCGAGTAGTTGGTCGAGTAGTTGGTCGAGTGATTGGTCGAGTAGTTGGTCGAGTAGTTGGTTGAGTAGTTGGTCGAGTAGTTGGTCGAGTAGTTGGTCGCGTGATTGGTGGAGTAGTCGGTCGAGTGGTCGGTCGAGTAGTTGGTCGAGTAGTTGGTCGAGTAGTTGGTCGAGTAATTGGTCGAGCGATTGTTCGAGTAGTTGGTCGAGTAGTTGGTCGAGTAGTTGGTCGAGTAGTTGGTTGAGTAGTTGGTCGAGTAGTTGGTCGAGTAGTTGGTCGAGTGATTGGTCGAGAAGTCGGTCGAGTGGTCGGTCGAGTAGTTGGTCGAGTAGTTGGTCGAGTAGTTGGTCGAGTAGTTGGTTGAGTAATTAGTCGAGTAGTTGGTCGAGTAGTTGGTCGAGTAGTTGGTCGAGTGATTGGTCGAGTGGTCGGTCGAGTGGTCGGTCGAGTGATTGCTCGAGTAGTTGGTCGAGTAGTTGGTCGAGTGATTGCTCCAGTAGTTGGTCGAGTAGTTGGTCGAGTGATTGATCGAGTAGTTGGTCGAGTATTTGGTCGAGTAGTTGGTCGAGTGATTGCTCCAGTAGTTGGTCGAGTAGTTTATCGAGTGATTGGTCGAGTAGTTGGTCTAGTAGTTGGTCGAGTAGTTGGTCGAGCGATTGGTCGAGTAGTTGGTTGAGTAGTTGGTCGAGTAGTTGGTCGAGTAGTTGGTCGAGTAGTTGGTTGAGTAATTAGTCGAGTAGTTGGTCGAGTAGTTGGTCGAGTAGTTGGTCGAGTGATTGGTCGAGTGGTCGGTCGAGTGGTCGGTCGAGTGATTGCTCGAGTAGTTGGTTGAGTTGTTGGTCGAGTGATTGCTCCAGTAGTTGGTCGAGTAGTTGGTCGAGTGATTGATCGAGTAGTTGGTCGAGTATTTGGTCGAGTAGTTGGTCGAGTGATTGCTCCAGTAGTTGGTCGAGTGATTGGTCGAGTGATTGGTCGAGTAGTCGGTCGAGTGGTCGGTCGAGTAGTTGGTCGAGTAGTTGGTCGAGTAGTTGGTCGAGTAGTTGGTCGAGTAGTTGGTTGAGTAATTAGTCGAGTAGTTGGTCGAGTAGTTGGTCGAGTAGTTGGTCGAGTGATTGGTCGAGTGGTCGGTCGAGTGGTCGGTCGAGTGATTGCTCGAGTAGTTGGTCGAGTAGTTGGTCGAGTAGTTGGTCGAGTGATTGCTCCAGTAGTTGGTCGAGTAGTTGGTCTAGTGATTGGTCGAGTAGTTGGTCGAGTGGTCGGTCGAGTGGTCGGTCGAGTAGTTGGTCGAGTAGTTGGTCGAGTAGTTGGTCGAGTAGTTGGTCGAGTAGTTGGTTGAGTAATTAGTCGAGTAGTTGGTCGAGTAGTTGGTCGAGTATTTGGTCGAGTGATTGGTCGAGTGGTCGGTCGAGTGGTCGGTCAAGTGATTGCTCGAGTAGTTGGTCGAGTAGTTGGTCGAGTAGTTGGTCGAGTAGTTGGTCGAGTGATTGCTCCAGTAGTTGGTCGAGTAGTTGGTCGAGTGATTGGTCGAGTAGTTGGTCGAGTATTTGGTCGAGTAGTTGGTCGAGTGATTGCTCCAGTAGTTGGTCGAGTAGTTTATCGAGTGATTGGTTGAGTAGTTGGTCGAGTAGTTGGTCAAGTAGTTGATCGAGTAGTTGGTCGAGTAGTTGGTCGAGTAGTTGGTCGAGTGATTGGTCGAGTGATTGGTCGAGTAGTCGGTCGAGTGGTCGGTCGAGTAGTTGGTCGAGTAGTTGGTCGAGTAGTTGGTCGAGTAGTTGGTCGAGTAGTTGGTCGAGTAGTTGGTCGAGTCGTTGGTCGAGTGATTGGTCGAGTAGTTGGTCGAGTAGTTGAGTGAGTAGTTTGTCGAGTAGTTGGTCGAGTAGTTGGTCGCGTGATTGGTGGAGTAGACGGTCGAGTGGTCGGTCGAGTAGTTGGTCGAGTAGTTAGTCGAGTAGTTGGTCGAGTAGTTGGTCGAGCGATTGTTCGAGTAGTTGGTCGAGTAGTTGGTCGAGTAGTTGGTCGAGTAGTTGGTTGAGTAGATGGTCGAGTAGTTGGTCGAGTAGTTGGTCGAGTGATTGGTCGAGAAGTCGGTCGAGTGGTCGGTCGAGTAGTTGGTCGAGTAGTTGGTCGAGTAGTTGGTCGAGTAGTTGGTTGAGTAATTAGTCGAGTAGTTGGTCGAGTAGTTGGTCGAGTAGTTGGTCGAGTGATTGGTCGAGTGGTCGGTCGAGTGGTCGGTCGAGTGATTGCTCGAGTAGTTGGTCGAGTAGTTGGTCGAGTGATTGCTCCAGTAGTTGGTCGAGTAGTTGGTCGAGTGATTGGTCGAGTAGTTGGTCGAGTATTTGGTCGAGTAGTTGGTCGAGTGATTGCTCCAGTAGTTGGTCGAGTAGTTTATCGAGTGATTGGTCGAGTAGTTGGTCTAGTAGTTGATCGAGTAGTTGGTCGAGCGATTGGTCGAGTAGTTGGTCGAGTAGTTGGTCGAGTAGTTGGACGAGTAGTTGGTCGAGTAGTTGGTCGAGTAGTTGGTCGAGTGATTGGTCGAGAAGTCGGTCGAGTGGTCGGTCGAGTAGTTGGTCGAGTAGTTGGTCGAGTAGTTGGTCGAGTAGTTGGTTGAGTAATTAGTCGAGTAGTTGGTCGAGTAGTTGGTCGAGAAGTTGGTCGAGTGATTGGTCGAGTGGTCGGTCGAGTGGTCGGTCGAGTGATTGCTCGAGTAGTTGGTCGAGTAGTTGGTTGAGTAATTAGTCGAGTAGTTGGTCGAGTAGTTGGTCGAGTAGTTGGTCGAGTGATTGGTCGAGTGGTCGGTCGAGTGGTCGGTCAAGTGATTGCTCGAGTAGTTGGTCGAGTAGTTGGTCGAGTAGTTGGTCGAGTGATTGCTCCAGTAGTTGGTCGAGTAGTTGGTCGAGTGATTGGTCGAGTAGTTGGTCGAGTATTTGGTCGAGTAGTTGGTCGAGTGATTGCTCCAGTAGTTGGTCGAGTAGTTTATCGAGTGATTGGTCGAGTAGTTGGTCGAGTAGTTGGTCAAGTAGTTGATCGAGTAGTTGGTCGAGTAGTTGGTCGAGTAGTTGGTCGAGTGATTGGTCGAGTGATTGGTCGAGTAGTCGGTCGAGTGGTCGGTCGAGTAGTTGGTCGAGTAGTTGGTCGAGTAGTTGGTCGAGTAGTTGGTCGAGTAGTTGGTCGAGTAGTTGGTCGAGTCGTTGGTCGAGTGATTGGTCGAGTAGTTGGTCGAGTAGTTGAGTGAGTAGTTTGTCGAGTAGTTGGTCGAGTAGTTGGTCGCGTGATTGGTGGAGTAGTCGGTCGAGTGGTCGGTCGAGTAGTTGGTCGAGTAGTTAGTCGAGTAGTTGGTCGAGTAGTTGGTCGAGCGATTGTTCGAGTAGTTGGTCGAGTAGTTGGTCGAGTAGTTGGTCGAGTAGTTGGTTGAGTAGTTGGTCGAGTAGTTGGTCGAGTAGTTGGTCGAGTGATTGGTCGAGAAGTCGGTCGAGTGGTCGGTCGAGTAGTTGGTCGAGTAGTTGGTCGAGTAGTTGGTCGAGTAGTTGGTTGAGTAATTAGTCGAGTAGTTGGTCGAGTAGTTGGTCGAGTAGTTGGTCGAGTGATTGGTCGAGTGGTCGGTCGAGTGGTCGGTCGAGTGATTGCTCGAGTAGTTGGTCGAGTAGTTGGTCGAGTGATTGCTCCAGTAGTTGGTCGAGTAGTTGGTCGAGTGATTGGTCGAGTAGTTGGTCGAGTATTTGGTCGAGTAGTTGGTCGAGTGATTGCTCCAGTAGTTGGTCGAGTAGTTTATCGAGTGATTGGTCGAGTAGTTGGTCTAGTAGTTGATCGAGTAGTTGGTCGAGCGATTGGTCGAGTAGTTGGTCGAGTAGTTGGTCGAGTAGTTGGACGAGTAGTTGGTCGAGTAGTTGGTCGAGTAGTTGGTCGAGTGATTGGTCGAGAAGTCGGTCGAGTGGTCGGTCGAGTAGTTGGTCGAGTAGTTGGTCGAGTAGTTGGTCGAGTAGTTGGTTGAGTAATTAGTCGAGTAGTTGGTCGAGTAGTTGGTCGAGAAGTTGGTCGAGTGATTGGTCGAGTGGTCGGTCGAGTGGTCGGTCGAGTGATTGCTCGAGTAGTTGGTCGAGTAGTTGGTCGAGTGATTGCTCCAGTAGTTGGTCGAGTAGTTGGTCGAGTGATTGGTCGAGTAGTTGGTCTAGTAGTTGGTCTAGTAGTTGGTCGAGTGATTGGTCGAGTAGTTGGTCGAGTAGTTGGTCGAGTAGTTGGTCGAGTAGTTGGACGAGTAGTTGGTCGAGTAGTTGGTCGAGTAGTTGGTCGAGTAGTTGGTCGAGTAGTTGGTCGAGTAGTTGGTCGAGTAGTTGGTCGAGTAGTTGGTCGAGTAGTTGGTCAAGTATTTGGTCGAGTAATTGGTCGAGTAGTTGGTCGAGTAGTTGGTCGAGTGATTGGTCGAGTGATTGGTCGAGTAGTTGGTCGAGTAGTTGGTCAAGTAGTTGGTCGAGTAGTTGGTCGAGTAGTTGGTCGAGTAGTTGGTCGAGTAGTTGGTCGGGTGATTGGTCGAGTAGTTGGTCGAGTAGTTGGTCGAGTAGTTGGTCGAGTAGTTGGTCAAGAAGTTGGTCGAGTAGTTGGTCGAGTAGTTGGTCGAGTAGTTGGTCGAGTGATTGGTCGAGTGATTGGTCGAGTAGTCGGTCGAGTGGTCGGTCGAGTAGTTGGTCGAGTAGTTGGTCGAGTAGTTGGTCGAGTAGTTGGTCGAGAAGTTGGTTGAGTAATTAGTCGAGTAGTTGGTCGAGTAGTTGGTCGAGTAGTTGGTCGAGTGATTGGTCGAGTGGTCGGTCGAGTGATTGCTCGAGTAGTTGGTCGAGTAGTTGGTCGAGTGATTGCTCCAGTAGTTGGTCGAGTAGTTGGTCGAGTGATTGGTCGAGTAGTTGGTCGAGTGGTCGGTCGAGTAGTTGGTCGAGTAGTTGGTCGAGTAGTTGGTCGAGTAGTTGGTCGAGTAGTTGGTTGAGTAATTAGTCGAGTAGTTGGTCGAGTAGTTGGTCGAGTAGTTGGTCGAGTGATTGGTCGAGTGGTCGGTCGAGTGGTCGCTCGAGTGATTGCTCGAGTAGTTGGTCGAGTAGTTGGTCGAGTAGTTGGTCGAGTGATTGCTCCAGTAGTTGGTCGAGTAGTTGGTCGAGTGATTGGTCGAGTAGTTGGTCGAGTATTTGGTCGAGTAGTTGGTCGAGTGATTGCTCCAGTAGTTGGTCGAGTAGTTTATCGAGTGATTGGTCGAGTAGTTGGTCGAGTAGTTGGTCAAGTAGTTGGTCGAGTAGTTGGTCGAGTAGTTGGTCGAGTAGTTGGTCGAGTAGTTGGTCGAGTAGTTGGTCGAGTAGTTGGTCGAGTAGTTGGTCGAGTGATTGGTCGAGTGATTGGTCGAGTAGTCGGTCGAGTGGTCGGTCGAGTAGTTGGTCGAGTGATTGGTCGAGTAGTTGGTCGAGTAGTTGGTTGAGTAGTTGGTCGAGTAGTTGGTCGAGTAGTTGGTCGCGTGATTGGTGGAGTAGTCGGTCGAGTGGTCGGTGGAGTAGTTGGTCGAGTAGTTGGTCGAGTAGTTGGTCGAGTAGTTGGTCGAGCGATATTTCGAGTAGTTGGTCGAGTAGTTGGTCGAGTAGTTGGTCGAGTAGTTGGTTGAGTAGTCGGTCGAGTGGTCGGTCGAGTAGTTGGTCGAGTAGTTGGTCGAGTAGTTGGTTGAGTAATTAGTCGAGTAGTTGGTCGAGTAGTTGGTCGAGTAGTTGGTCGAGTGATTGGTCGAGTGGTCGGTCGAGTGGTCGGTCGAGTGATTGCTCGAGTAGTTGGTCGAGTAGTTGGTCGAGTGATTGCTCCAGTTGTTGGTCGAGTAGTTGGTCGAGTGATTGGTCGAGTAGTTGGTCGAGTATTTGGTCGAGTAGTTGGTCGAGTGATTGCTCCAGTAGTTGGTCGAGTAGCTTATCGAGTTATTGGTCAAATAGTTGGTCTAGTAGTTGGTCGAGTAGTTGGTCGAGCGATTGGTCGAGTAGTTGGTCGAGTAGTTGGTCGAGTAGTTGGTCGAGTAGTTGGACGAGTAGTTGGTCGAGTAGTTGGTCGAGTAGTTGGTCGAGTGATTGGTCGAGAAGTCGGTCGAGTGGTCGGTCGAGTAATTGGTCGAGTAGTTGGTCGAGTAGTTGGTCGAGTAGTTGGGTGAGTAATTAGTCGAGTAGTTGGTCGAGTAGTTGGTCGAGTAGTTGGTCGAGTGATTGGTCGAGTGGTCGGTCGAGTGGTCGGTCGAGTGATTGCTCGAGTAGTTGGTCGAGTAGTTGGTCGAGTAGTTGGTCGAGTGATTGCTCCAGTAGTTGGTCGAGTAGTTGGTCGAGTGATTGGTCGAGTAGTTGGTCTAGTAGTTGGTCGAGTGATTGGTCGAGTAGTTGGTCGAGTAGTTGGTCGAGTAGTTGGTCGAGTAGTTGGTTGAGTAATTAGTCGAGTAGTTGGTCGAGTAGTTGGTCGAGTAGTTGGTCGAGTGATTGGTCGAGTAGTTGGTCGAGTAGTTGGTCGAGTAGTTGGTCAAGTAGTTGGTCGAGTAATTGGTCGAGTAGTTGGTCGAGTAGTTGGTCGAGTGATTGGTCGAGTGATTGGTCGAGTAGTTGGTCGAGTAGTTGGTCAAGTAGTTGGTCGAGTAGTTGGTCGAGTAGTTGGTCGAGTAGTTGGTCGAGTAGTTTGTCGAGTGATTGGTCGAGTAGTTGGTCGAGTAGTTGTTCGAGTAGTTGGTCGAGTGATTGGTCGAGTGGTCGGTCGAGTGGTCGGTCGAGTGATTGCTCGAGTAGTTGGTCGAGTAGTTGGTCGAGTAGTTGGTCGAGTAGTTGGTCGAGTAGTTGGTCGAGTGATTGCTCCAGTAGTTGGTCGAGTAGTTGGTCAAGTCATTGGTCGAGTAGTTGGTCGAGTATTTGGTCGAGTAGTTGGTCGAGTGATTGCTCCAGTAGTTGGTCGAGTAGTTGCTCCAGTAGTTGGTCGAGTAGTTGGTCGAGTGATTGGTCGAGTAGTTGGTCTAGTAGTTGGTCGAGTGATTGGTCGAGTAGTTGGTCGAGTAGTTGGTCGAGTAGTTGGTCGAGTAGTTGGTCGAGTAGTTGGTCGAGTAGTTGGTTGAGTAGTCGGTCGAGTGGTCGGTCGAGTAGTTGGTCGAGTAGTTGGTCGAGTAGTTGGTCGAGTAGTTGGTTGAGTAATTAGTCGAGTAGTTGGTCGAGTAGTTGGTCGAGTAGTTGGTCGAGTGATTGGTCGAGTGGTCGGTCGAGTGGTCGGTCGAGTGATTGCTCGAGTAGTTGGTCGAGTAGTTGGTCGAGTGATTGCTCCAGTTGTTGGTCGAGTAGTTGGTCGAGTGATTGGTCGAGTAGTTGGTCGAGTATTTGGTCGAGTGATTGCTCCAGTAGTTGGTCGAGTAGTTTATCGAGTGATTGTCAAATAGTTGGTCTAGTAGTTGGTCGAGTAGTTGGTCGAGCGATTGGTCGAGTAGTTGGTCGAGTAGTTGGTCGAGTAGTTGGACGAGTAGTTGGTCGAGTAGTTGGTCGAGTAGTTGGTCGAGTGATTGGTCGAGAAGTCGGTCGAGTGGTCGGTCGAGTAATTGGTCTAGTAGTTGGTCGAGTAGTTGGTCGAGTAGTTGGTTGAGTAATTAGTCGAGTAGTTGGTCGAGTAGTTGGTCCAGTAGTTGGTCGAGTGATTGGTCGAGTGGTCGGTCGAGTGGTCGGTCGAGTGATTGCTCGAGTAGTTGGTCGAGTAGTTGGTCGAGTGATTGCTCCAGTTGTTGGTCGAGTAGTTGGTCGAGTGATTGGTCGAGTAGTTGGTCGAGTATTTGGTCGAGTGATTGCTCCAGTAGTTGGTCGAGTAGTTTATCGAGTGATTGTCAAATAGTTGGTCTAGTAGTTGGTCGAGTAGTTGGTCGAGCGATTGGTCGAGTAGTTGGTCGAGTAGTTGGTCGAGTAGTTGGACGAGTAGTTGGTCGAGTAGTTGGTCGAGTAGTTGGTCGAGTGATTGGTCGAGAAGTCGGTCGAGTGGTCGGTCGAGTAATTGGTCTAGTAGTTGGTCGAGTAGTTGGTCGAGTAGTTGGTTGAGTAATTAGTCGAGTAGTTGGTCGAGTAGTTGGTCCAGTAGTTGGTCGAGTGATTGGTCGAGTGGTCGGTCGAGTGGTCGGTCGAGTGATTGCTCGAGTAGTTGGTCGAGTAGTTGGTCGAGTAGTTGGTCGAGTGATTGCTCCAGTAGTTGGTCGAGTAGTTGGTCGAGTGATTGGTCGAGTAGTTGGTCTAGTAGTTGGTCGAGTGATTGGTCGAGTAGTTGGTCGAGTAGTTGGTCGAGTAGTTGGTCGAGTAGTTGGTCGAGTAGTTGGTCGAGTAGTTGGTCGAGTAGTTGGTCGAGTAGTTGGTCGAGTGATTGGTCGAGTAGTTGGTCGAGTAGTTGGTCGAGTAGTTGGTCGAGTAGTTGGTCAAGTAGTTGGTCGAGTAATTGGTCGAGTAGTTGGTCGAGTAGTTGGTCGAGTGATTGGTCGAGTGATTGGTCGAGTAGTCGGTCGAGTGGTCGGTCGAGTAGTTGGTCGAGTAGTTGGTCGAGTAGTTCGTCGAGTAGTTGGTCGAGTAGTTGGTTGAGTAATTAGTCGAGTAGTTGGTCGAGTGATTGGTCGAGTAGTTGGTTGAGTAGTGAGTCGAGTGATTGCTCGAGTAGTTGGTCGAGTGGTCGGTCGAGTGGTTGGTCGAGTAGTTTGTCGAGTAGTTGGTCGAGTGATTGGTCGACTAGTTGGTCGAGTAGTTGGTCGAGCGATTGGTCGAGTAGGTGGTCGAGCGATTGGTCGAGTAGTTGGTCGAGTAGTTGGTCGAGTAGTTGGTTGAGTAATTAGTCGAGTAGTTGGTCGAGTAGTTGGTCGAGTAGTTGGTCGAGTGATTGGTCGAGTAGTTGGTCGAGTAGTTGGTCGAGTAGTTGGTCAAGTAGTTGGTCGAGTAATTGGTCGAGTAGTTGGTCGAGTAGTTGGTCGAGTGATTGGTCGAGTGATTGGTCGAGTAGTTGGTCGAGTAGTTGGTCAAGTAGTTGGTCGAGTAGTTGGTCGAGTAGTTGGTCGAGTAGTTGGTCGAGTAGTTGGTCGAGTGATTGGTCGAGTAGTTGGTCGAGTAGTTGGTCGAGTAGTTGGTCGAGTAGTTGGTCAAGAAGTTGGTCGAGTAGTTGGTCGAGTAGTTGGTCGAGTAGTTGGTCGAGTGATTGGTCGAGTAGTCGGTCGAGTGGTCGGTCGAGTAGTTGGTAGAGTAGTTGGTCGAGTAGTTGGTCGAGTAGTTGGTCGAGTAGTTGGTTGAGTAATTAGTCGAGTAGTTGGTCGAGTAGTTGGTCGAGTAGTTGGTCGAGTGATTGGTCGAGTGGTCGGTCGAGTGGTCGGTCGAGTGATTGCTCGAGTAGTTGGTCGAGTAGTTGGTCGAGTAGTTGGTCGAGTGATTGCTCCAGTAGTTGGTCGAGTAGTTGGTCGAGTAGTTGGTCGAGTAGTTGGTCGAGTAGTTGGTCGAGTAGTTGGTCGAGTAGTTGGTCGAGTGATTGGTCGAGTAGTTGGTCGAGTAGTTGGTCGAGTAGTTGGTCGAGTAGTTGGTCAAGTAGTTGGTCGAGTAATTGGTCGAGTAGTTGGTCGAGTAGTTGGTCGAGTGATTGGTCGAGTGATTGGTCGAGTAGTCGGTCGAGTGGTCGGTCGAGTAGTTGGTCGAGTAGTTGGTCGAGTAGTTCGTCGAGTAGTTGGTCGAGTAGTTGGTTGAGTAATTAGTCGAGTAGTTGGTCGAGTGATTGGTCGAGTAGTTGGTTGAGTAGTGAGTCGAGTGATTGCTCGAGTAGTTGGTCGAGTGGTCGGTCGAGTGGTTGGTCGAGTAGTTTGTCGAGTAGTTGGTCGAGTGATTGGTCGACTAGTTGGTCGAGTAGTTGGTCGAGCGATTGGTCGAGTAGGTGGTCGAGCGATTGGTCGAGTAGTTGGTCGAGTAGTTGGTCGAGTGATTGGTCGAGTAGTTGGTCGAGTAGTTGGTCGAGTAGTTGGTCAAGTAGTTGGTCGAGTAATAGGTCGAGTAGTTGGTCGAGTAGTTGGTCGAGTGATTGGTCGAGTGATTGGTCGAGTAGTTGGTCGAGTAGTTGGTCAAGTAGTTGGTCGAGTAGTTGGTCGAGTAGTTGGTCGAGTAGTTGGTCGAGTAGTTGGTCGAGTGATTGGTCGAGTAGTTGGTCGAGTAGTTGGTCGAGTAGTTGGTCGAGTAGTTGGTCAAGAAGTTGGTCGAGTAGTTGGTCGAGTAGTTGGTCGAGTAGTTGGTCGAGTGATTGGTCGAGTAGTCGGTCGAGTGGTCGGTCGAGTAGTTGGTAGAGTAGTTGGTCGAGTAGTTGGTCGAGTAGTTGGTTGAGTAGTTGGTTGAGTAATTAGTCGAGTAGTTGGTCGAGTAGTTGGTCGAGTAGTTGGTCGAGTGATTGGTCGAGTGGTCGGTCGAGTGGTCGGTCGAGTGATTGCTCGAGTAGTTGGTCGAGTAGTTGGTCGAGTAGTTGGTCGAGTGATTGCTCCAGTAGTTGGTCGAGTAGTTGGTCGAGTGATTGGTCGAGTAGTTGGTCGAGTGGTCGGTCGAGTAGTTGGTCGAGTAGTTGGTCGAGAAGTTGGTCGAGTAGTTGGTCGAGTAGATGGGTGAGTAATTAGTCGAGTAGTTGGTCGAGTAGTTGGTCGAGTAGTTGGTCGAGTGATTGGTCGAGTGGTCGGTCGAGTGGTCGGTCGAGTGATTGCTCGAGTAGTTGGTCGAGTAGTTGGTCGAGTGGTCGGTCGAGTGGTCGGTCGAGTGATTGCTCGAGTAGTTGGTCGAGTAGTTGGTCGAGTAGTTGGTCGAGTGATTGCTCCAGTAGTTGGTCGAGTAGTTGGTCTAGTGATTGGTCGAGTAGTTGGTCGAGTATTTGGTCGAGTAGTTGGTCGAGTGATTGCTCCAGTAGTTGGTCGAGTAGTTTATCGAGTGATTGGTCGAGTAGTTGGTCGAGTAGTTGGTCAAGTAGTTGGTCGAGTAGTTGGTCGAGTAGTTGGTCGAGTAGTTGGTCGAGTGATTGGTCGAGTGACTGGTCGAGTAGTCGGTCGAGTGGTCGGTCGAGTAGTTGGTCGAGTAGTTGGTCGAGTAGTTGGTCGAGTAGTTGGTCGAGTAGTTGGTCGAGTAGTTGGTCGAGTAGTTGGTCGAGTGATTGGTCGAGTAGTTGGTCGAGTAGTTGGTCGAGTAGTTGGTCGAGTAGTTGGTCGAGTAATTGGTCGAGTAGTTGGTCTAGTGATTGGTCGAGTAGTTGGTCGAGTAAATGGTCGAGTAGTTGGTCGAGTAGTTGGTCAAGTAGTTGGTCGAGTAATTGGTCGAGTAGTTGGTCGAGTAGTTGGTCGAGTGATTGGTCGAGTGATTGGTCGAGTAGTCGGTCGAGTGGTCGGTCGAGTAGTTGGTCGAGTAGTTGGTCGAGTAGTTCGTCGAGTAGTTGGTCGAGTAGTTGGTTGAGTAATTAGTCGAGTAGTTGGTCGAGTGATTGGTCGAGTAGTTGGTTGAGTAGTGAGTCGAGTGATTGCTCGAGTAGTTGGTCGAGTGGTCGGTCGAGTGGTTGGTCGAGTAGTTTGTCGAGTAGTTGGTCGAGTGATTGGTCGACTAGTTGGTCGAGTAGTTGGTCGAGCGATTGGTCGAGTAGGTGGTCGAGCGATTGGTCGAGTAGTTGGTCGAGTAGTTGATCGAGTAGTTGGTCGAGTAGTTGGTTGAGTAATTAGTCGAGTAGTTGGTCGAGTAGTTGGTCGAGTAGTTGGTCGAGTGATTGGTCGAGTAGTTGGTCGAGTAGTTGGTCGAGTAGTTGGTCAAGTAGTTGGTCGAGTAATTGGTCGAGTAGTTGGTCGAGTAGTTGGTCGAGTGATTGGTCGAGTGATTGGTCGAGTAGTTGGTCGAGTAGTTGGTCAAGTAGTTGGTCGAGTAGTTGGTCGAGTAGTTGGTCGAGTAGTTGGTCGAGTAGTTGGTCGAGTGATTGGTCGAGTAGTTGGTCGAGTAGTTGTTCGAGTAGTTGGTCGAGTGATTGGTCGAGTGGTCGGTCGAGTGGTCGGTCGAGTGATTGCTCGAGTAGTTGGTCGAGTAGTTGGTCGAGTAGTTGGTCGAGTAGTTGGTCGAGTAGTTGGTCGAGTGATTGCTCCAGTAGTTGGTCGAGTAGTTGGTCAAGTCATTGGTCGAGTAGTTGGTCGAGTATTTGGTCGAGTGATTGCTCCAGTAGTTGGTCGAGTAGTTGCTCCAGTAGTTGGTCGAGTAGTTGGTCGAGTGATTGGTCGAGTAGTTGGTCTAGTAGTTGGTCGAGTGATTGGTCGAGTAGTTGGTCGAGTAGTTGGTCGAGTAGTTGGTCGAGTAGTTGGTCGAGTAGTTGGTCGAGTAGTTGGTTGAGTAGTCGGTCGAGTGGTCGGTCGAGTAGTTGGTCGAGTAGTTGGTCGAGTAGTTGGTCGAGTAGTTGGTTGAGTAATTAGTCGAGTAGTTGGTCGAGTAGTTGGTCGAGTAGTTGGTCGAGTGATTGGTCGAGTGGTCGGTCGAGTGGTCGGTCGAGTGATTGCTCGAGTAGTTGGTCGAGTAGTTGGTCGAGTGATTGCTCCAGTTGTTGGTCGAGTAGTTGGTCGAGTGATTGGTCGAGTAGTTGGTCGAGTATTTGGTCGAGTGATTGCTCCAGTAGTTGGTCGAGTAGTTTATCGAGTGATTGTCAAATAGTTGGTCTAGTAGTTGGTCGAGTAGTTGGTCGAGCGATTGGTCGAGTAGTTGGTCGAGTAGTTGGTCGAGTAGTTGGACGAGTAGTTGGTCGAGTAGTTGGTCGAGTAGTTGGTCGAGTGATTGGTCGAGAAGTCGGTCGAGTGGTCGGTCGAGTAATTGGTCGAGTAGTTGGTCGAGTAGTTGGTCGAGTAGTTGGTTGAGTAATTAGTCGAGTAGTTGGTCGAGTAGTTGGTCGAGTAGTTGGTCGAGTGATTGGTCGAGTGGTCGGTCGAGTGGTCGGTCGAGTGATTGCTCGAGTAGTTGGTCGAGTAGTTGGTCGAGTAGTTGGTCGAGTGATTGCTCCAGTAGTTGGTCGAGTAGTTGGTCGAGTGATTGGTCGAGTAGTTGGTCTAGTAGTTGGTCGAGTGGTCGGTCGAGTGGTTGGTCGAGTAGTTTGTCGAGTAGTTGGTCGAGTGATTGGTCGACTAGTTGGTCGAGTAGTTGGTCGAGCGATTGGTCGAGTAGGTGGTCGAGCGATTGGTCGAGTAGTTGGTCGAGTAGTTGGTCGAGTAGTTGGTTGAGTAATTAGTCGAGTAGTTGGTCGAGTAGTTGGTCGAGTAGTTGGTCGAGTGATTGGTCGAGTAGTTGGTCGAGTAGTTGGTCGAGTAGTTGGTCAAGTAGTTGGTCGAGTAATTGGTCGAGTAGTTGGTCGAGTAGTTGGTCGAGTGATTGGTCGAGTGATTGGTCGAGTAGTTGGTCGAGTAGTTGGTCAAGTAGTTGGTCGAGTAGTTGGTCGAGTAGTTGGTCGAGTAGTTGGTCGAGTAGTTGGTCGAGTGATTGGTCGAGTAGTTGGTCGAGTAGTTGGTCGAGTAGTTGGTCGAGTAGTTGGTCAAGAAGTTGGTCGAGTAGTTGGTCGAGTAGTTGGTCGAGTAGTTGGTCGAGTGATTGGTCGAGTAGTCGGTCGAGTGGTCGGTCGAGTAGTTGGTAGAGTAGTTGGTCGAGTAGTTGGTCGAGTAGTTGGTCGAGTAGTTGGTTGAGTAATTAGTCGAGTAGTTGGTCGAGTAGTTGGTCGAGTAGTTGGTCGAGTGATTGGTCGAGTGGTCGGTCGAGTGGTCGGTCGAGTGATTGCTCGAGTAGTTGGTCGAGTAGTTGGTCGAGTAGTTGGTCGAGTGATTGCTCCAGTAGTTGGTCGAGTAGTTGGTCGAGTGATTGGTCGAGTAGTTGGTCGAGTGGTCGGTCGAGTAGTTGGTCGAGTAGTTGGTCGAGAAGTTGGTCGAGTAGTTGGTCGAGTAGATGGGTGAGTAATTAGTCGAGTAGTTGGTCGAGTAGTTGGTCGAGTAGTTGGTCGAGTGATTGGTCGAGTGGTCGGTCGAGTGGTCGGTCGAGTGATTGCTCGAGTAGTTGGTCGAGTAGTTGGTCGAGTGGTCGGTCGAGTGGTCGGTCGAGTGATTGCTCGAGTAGTTGGTCGAGTAGTTGGTCGAGTAGTTGGTCGAGTGATTGCTCCAGTAGTTGGTCGAGTAGTTGGTCTAGTGATTGGTCGAGTAGTTGGTCGAGTATTTGGTCGAGTAGTTGGTCGAGTGATTGCTCCAGTAGTTGGTCGAGTAGTTTATCGAGTGATTGGTCGAGTAGTTGGTCGAGTAGTTGGTCAAGTAGTTGGTCGAGTAGTTGGTCGAGTAGTTGGTCGAGTAGTTGGTCGAGTGATTGGTCGAGTGACTGGTCGAGTAGTCGGTCGAGTGGTCGGTCGAGTAGTTGGTCGAGTAGTTGGTCGAGTAGTTGGTCGAGTAGTTGGTCGAGTAGTTGGTCGAGTAGTTGGTCGAGTAGTTGGTCGAGTGATTGGTCGAGTAGTTGGTCGAGTAGTTGGTCGAGTAGTTGGTCGAGTAGTTGGTCGAGTAATTGGTCGAGTAGTTGGTCTAGTGATTGGTCGAGTAGTTGGTCGAGTAAATGGTCGAGTAGTTGGTCGAGTAGTTGGTCAAGTAGTTGGTCGAGTAATTGGTCGAGTAGTTGGTCGAGTAGTTGGTCGAGTGATTGGTCGAGTGATTGGTCGAGTAGTCGGTCGAGTGGTCGGTCGAGTAGTTGGTCGAGTAGTTGGTCGAGTAGTTCGTCGAGTAGTTGGTCGAGTAGTTGGTTGAGTAATTAGTCGAGTAGTTGGTCGAGTGATTGGTCGAGTAGTTGGTTGAGTAGTGAGTCGAGTGATTGCTCGAGTAGTTGGTCGAGTGGTCGGTCGAGTGGTTGGTCGAGTAGTTTGTCGAGTAGTTGGTCGAGTGATTGGTCGACTAGTTGGTCGAGTAGTTGGTCGAGCGATTGGTCGAGTAGGTGGTCGAGCGATTGGTCGAGTAGTTGGTCGAGTAGTTGATCGAGTAGTTGGTCGAGTAGTTGGTTGAGTAATTAGTCGAGTAGTTGGTCGAGTAGTTGGTCGAGTAGTTGGTCGAGTGATTGGTCGAGTAGTTGGTCGAGTAGTTGGTCGAGTAGTTGGTCAAGTAGTTGGTCGAGTAATTGGTCGAGTAGTTGGTCGAGTAGTTGGTCGAGTGATTGGTCGAGTGATTGGTCGAGTAGTTGGTCGAGTAGTTGGTCAAGTAGTTGGTCGAGTAGTTGGTCGAGTAGTTGGTCGAGTAGTTGGTCGAGTAGTTGGTCGAGTGATTGGTCGAGTAGTTGGTCGAGTAGTTGTTCGAGTAGTTGGTCGAGTGATTGGTCGAGTGGTCGGTCGAGTGGTCGGTCGAGTGATTGCTCGAGTAGTTGGTCGAGTAGTTGGTCGAGTAGTTGGTCGAGTAGTTGGTCGAGTAGTTGGTCGAGTGATTGCTCCAGTAGTTGGTCGAGTAGTTGGTCAAGTCATTGGTCGAGTAGTTGGTCGAGTATTTGGTCGAGTAGTTGGTCGAGTGATTGCTCCAGTAGTTGGTCGAGTAGTTGCTCCAGTAGTTGGTCGAGTAGTTGGTCGAGTGATTGGTCGAGTAGTTGGTCTAGTAGTTGGTCGAGTGATTGGTCGAGTAGTTGGTCGAGTAGTTGGTCGAGTAGTTGGTCGAGTAGTTGGTCGAGTAGTTGGTCGAGTAGTTGGTTGAGTAGTCGGTCGAGTGGTCGGTCGAGTAGTTGGTCGAGTAGTTGGTCGAGTAGTTGGTCGAGTAGTTGGTTGAGTAATTAGTCGAGTAGTTGGTCGAGTAGTTGGTCGAGTAGTTGGTCGAGTGATTGGTCGAGTGGTCGGTCGAGTGGTCGGTCGAGTGATTGCTCGAGTAGTTGGTCGAGTAGTTGGTCGAGTGATTGCTCCAGTTGTTGGTCGAGTAGTTGGTCGAGTGATTGGTCGAGTAGTTGGTCGAGTATTTGGTCGAGTGATTGCTCCAGTAGTTGGTCGAGTAGTTTATCGAGTGATTGTCAAATAGTTGGTCTAGTAGTTGGTCGAGTAGTTGGTCGAGCGATTGGTCGAGTAGTTGGTCGAGTAGTTGGTCGAGTAGTTGGACGAGTAGTTGGTCGAGTAGTTGGTCGAGTAGTTGGTCGAGTGATTGGTCGAGAAGTCGGTCGAGTGGTCGGTCGAGTAATTGGTCGAGTAGTTGGTCGAGTAGTTGGTCGAGTAGTTGGTTGAGTAATTAGTCGAGTAGTTGGTCGAGTAGTTGGTCGAGTAGTTGGTCGAGTGATTGGTCGAGTGGTCGGTCGAGTGGTCGGTCGAGTGATTGCTCGAGTAGTTGGTCGAGTAGTTGGTCGAGTAGTTGGTCGAGTGATTGCTCCAGTAGTTGGTCGAGTAGTTGGTCGAGTGATTGGTCGAGTAGTTGGTCTAGTAGTTGGTCGAGTGATTGGTCGAGTAGTTGGTCGAGTAGTTGGTCGAGTAGTTGGTCGAGTAGTTGGTCGAGTAGTTGGTCGAGTAGTTGGTCGAGTAGTTGGTCGAGTAGTTGGTCGAGTGATTGGTCGAGTAGTTGGTCGAGTAGTTGGTCGAGTAGTTGGTCGAGTAGTTGGTCAAGTAGTTGGTCGAGTAATTGGTCGAGTAGTTGGTCGAGTAGTTGGTCGAGTGATTGGTCGAGTGATTGGTCGAGTAGTCGGTCGAGTGGTCGGTCGAGTAGTTGGTCGAGTAGTTGGTCGAGTAGTTCGTCGAGTAGTTGGTCGAGTAGTTGGTTGAGTAATTAGTCGAGTAGTTGGTCGAGTGATTGGTCGAGTAGTTGGTTGAGTAGTGAGTCGAGTGATTGCTCGAGTAGTTGGTCGAGTGGTCGGTCGAGTGGTTGGTCGAGTAGTTTGTCGAGTAGTTGGTCGAGTGATTGGTCGACTAGTTGGTCGAGTAGTTGGTCGAGCGATTGGTCGAGTAGGTGGTCGAGCGATTGGTCGAGTAGTTGGTCGAGTAGTTGGTCGAGTAGTTGGTTGAGTAATTAGTCGAGTAGTTGGACGAGTAGTTGGTCGAGTAGTTGGTCGAGTGATTGGTCGAGTAGTTGGTCGAGTAGTTGGTCGAGTAGTTGGTCAAGTAGTTGGTCGAGTAATTGGTCGAGTAGTTGGTCGAGTAGTT